>CM074436.1:33713914-33963914 GCA_037101425.1 Elopichthys bambusa
CAGCGTCATGTCGGATTGCAGCTGGATTGCATTTCGCCAGTTTTCTTAATGCTCTCGGTTTTGACTTTGACATCACTGATCCCCCCAACACACACACACACACACACACCTTCAACACAAACGAGAGAGAAGGGAAGACAGAAAAAGACAAAAACAAGGGAGTGAAGGAGAGAAATCAAAGAGCGAAGTTAAAACGAAAAGGCTGGAAAAGAAAGGAGTAAAAAAGGAGGAGAGGGAGCAAGAGAGATTGACAGGGTGATTTTTATTTTCACAACTCCATAATTGGCCAGTTCAAAGGCGGATGAAAAAAGGAAGCATTTGTTTTCAATTCTGTGGCAGATATGAAAGGAGCGACAAACTTTTATGAGTTTCCCAAAAATTAAAGACAGGCTCTTTTCACATTCAAAGAACAGGGTGTTTTTTATGGCCGAGACCACACAAAAAGAGCTGATAGCAAAGCCCTCCCATCCGCTGCAAACATGAGTTGACTGACTGACTATGAGATGCCGAAAGAGTCATAGAAATTGGAGGCAAAGGGAGGGTTCGGTGTGCAACACAAAGAGAGGGAGTGAGTGCATGCAAGAAACTGGGGGGGGGGGTATCCATACATCCATTAAACAGCCTTGCTAATAAAGCCTGGTGGCGAGCCATCTTTGTACTGTAACTCAGAGAAGCCCTTTACCAAACTCCTACACCAGGGAGCATGAATATTTCAGTGGCGTCTGATTCATGGAGCATGTGAAGCTCTTTTGCCCCCACATATACAAACAGCCTGACAAAAAGAAAATAATGAGCTTCAGAAAAATATGAAAAAAGTGGAACCTAGTGGCACAGAGCCTCTATTGATCAGTAAAAAGCAGTGCAAATGAAGTTCAGGGATGCGTGTACACAAACACAATGCGGTTACAATCACTGTCACTGATGAATTTCTCTTGAGATGACGAAGGTTTGACAAGATTGACTGTTTTGGCGTTTCTACACAGCAAAATTAGCAATACTACACAATTTTCAACGGTTATACAACTAGCGTGATTTGATAGAAGAGGGTAACTGACACGCATCGAATGTCACTTCTCAAACAAACAATTGTAAAATGAGAAAAATATGGGGATTTTAAGTCATTAGAGACTAAACGAGCTTCAAATGACACTGGGAATGAGAATACTACTAAATGAAGCAACAAACATTAAATGAAAATGAGTAAAAAAACAACTTAAATAAGAAGTGCAAAAGAAAAACAACCCAAACTGGGACAAGAGCGTCAGCTACCACTGTCAAAATAAAGCAGCGTTTAAAGAGGCCGCTGGAGGTCACAGAGAGGCCTGGAGACATAACATGCAGGAAAAGTGATGACAACTGTGATGCGAAGACAAAACACAACGTTGCACTTCACTTGCACGTGCCCTCAGGATCCTCTCAACAGGTGCTACTGCTGGATTGCAGAAAAGCTATGCATTAAAAAGTCAAAAAACAAAACAAAAAAAAAAAACACTCGTGTTCAAGCCTGTTCAAAAATGATAATTTTAGGATATAAACTTGGCATTCTAGATTACAAAAATTGTTGATGAATTTTACATTCATGCATTTAGCAGATGGTTTAATCCAAAGCAACTTACAAAGAGGAACAAAACCAATGCCACTATGACAGCGTTGCTTGAATACACACAAAAGCCATTTAATTTGGGTGTTCTGGACAGAATTTCAGAGTTTGTAGAGTCTCCTACTATGAAGACATTACAATTAACGAATTTCATTGGGTCGCTTGACATTAATATTTTGGGGGTGGTGAAATGCCAACCTTTGAAAAATCACCTAATAGCACTGCCAGTCTTTTTTGCTTTGTACATCCAGCACATGGATTCAATATGGCTGTGGTAACCAGCCGATGTAAACAGAGTATCAATGGCCCTCTGTTTCAAAACGCTGGGTCTGTACCAGTGCACTTCAAAGAGCCGTGGGCTGCTGAAATCTGCGAGGTCTAGGCCATGCTGGTGTTCAGACCTGCTCAGCAGATGATATGGCTACTTGTTTGCCCCTTATCACCCATGTGTGGGAGCGGTTCGCTTTACTTGCCTTCATCAAAGGATGACGTGTTATGTGTTTAAAGTATGTGCTAAGAGCGTTAGGAAGGCATATGGGTGAGTTTAGAAGTTCAAAAGTGTTGATTATGGCAAATAAATAATAATGCAAATACTGAAAACTATCAAAGTGCAAGACATAAATAATGTTATAAAAACCACACACAAGGGTTGCTGGGAACTGTAGTTTCTTCGAATGGTGCAGAAAGGAACAGAGTGAAAGTAGATGATCCAGCTGTGTGAAATCTCTTTAGGCAAAGCCAGGGTTTGGGGGGGTTTGTGATTCCACGGCACGTCCATGCCGAGAGATCCGTCACATCCCACATCAAAGCAGGCCGAGTGTGAGTGTATATCTTGGGTCGGTTCTCCCCGAGCTCCACTGTCAGAGGCCAGTCAGGATGGGGGAGGAAAACAGCACAAGGACAGAAGTTGCTCCACCAGCAGCTCCAGCACATGTACTACAGTAGCCGTACATACATATGGCGAGCAAGCTACCCATCGAAACAGCCTTTACGAGAACACAGCCTAGCTGAAAGGTAAAAGTCTTACTGCAACCAGCAAATAATAAATTAACCTACTTTCCATGCACTTAATCATTTTAAGGTTTTCTAAATGTTAATTTGTTTTTTGTTTTTTTTCCTAAATTAGCAACTGCTCTTCTCTGAGACTTTTACACACCAAATGTGAAAATTTGCCGTAAATATGACTTTGAAATTATATGCTATTTGCAACGATGCCCAATGACAAATTTTGTATTCTTTGACAATTAAGTCAAATCTGCTGATAGCAACTTCACACCCAAATATACAAAAGCTTTGAATCCGAAATCGCAGCCAAAAAAAATAAAAAATGCAGTATGCAAACCACTATACTCAAGTAAATTTGGTTGATATTCAGCACCACCTATTATACATGGGGAAATTTGGTTTTCATTTAACTCATTTAACCTAACTTATGGATTACAGGTCAAACATATAACATCTCAAACACTTTTAGTGAGATGAAACTTTTTGCTAAAACTTTAAATAATCCAATTTAAGATCAAGAAACGAAAGAGAGGGGATGGAGAACAGATTAAACAATTCAATGAAATCCAGGACCCCATCACCCCATTCTTCTCTCCAACTGATTAAAAGGGCCCGAGATAAGCGGAACTACATGAAACGTCCCAGCGCGAGGGAAATCATTTCAAAAGGAGGAAATGCCTAGGTTGTCCTAATTCCCAATTCACTATTTCATACTAATGTTAAAATATTATAACTTCAAAGCTACAGGCACCAGAGACAATGCAGCCCCAGTGTTTACCTGGAAACATTATCTGCTGACCCCAAGTTAGTCATCTCAAAGGAACCCTGGATGCCATTTCCAGATGTCGTCTATCAGATTAGAGCAACATGTAGAGCTTTCATGGATCACTAAGCACCATGATGCCAATATCCACTACTGTTGGGGGGCTGGAGAACATTGTACTCGTACGGTTGGCGTTTCACCAGGTAGCAACAACACACACACAAAAAAAATGCTGACCACCAGAAAATTGTCTGCTTCATGACTGGGTGGGAGTTCAGGCACTGGAATGTCATAGCCAATGGAAATCAATCCAAACTTCAGGGGAATGAAGGGGGGAGGAAGGAGGGTGAAAAAAGAAGATGCCTTTGATCTTACTGAAAACCGATCCCAGACCTTGGAGATACTGTGTCCGAATATTTGAGCCACCGCAAAGGAGAGAAAGAGACAACAGACGGAGGAGCTTGAGGAAATGGATATGGCATGATTGCGTTTTTATTGCACAGGGTAAAAAAAGGAAATTCAGGTAAGTTGCAAATGGTCGCAGGTTTCTGCAACAACTCTGCAAAATCATTGTCAAGTATGAGTGGAAAAAATCTGCTATTATTTGTGGATTTTATTGTACCTCCCAAGCTAAGGCTTTAAACCACAAAGTGACTACCTTGCTGACCCAAAGACGTTTTTGTGTTTGCCAATAAACTGCTAAACCTCATCTCGTTGTGTAACAATGTATATGCTTAAGTAATAAAAATGCTTAAGAAGAACTAAACGATAAAAATGTTAACCAAGTCATAACTATTTATCCCAAATGCTTTGATCAATTACAGATCAATCTTGGCGACCGTCACCACAGCGGCGAGCAAAACCGAACCATAATCGCACAGCCGCAGACTGATAAAGGAGCTGAATTCAGAGCTGTGCAAACAATGGATGAGATGAGCTCAGCGGAGAAAGCCCTCTCTCTCATCGGGCTCACAGACTGCCTGCAGCGGCCGTCTCTTCCAGGCACCAGTCAACTGCCAAACAGGGAGTCTTAACCACACAAAAACTACCAAACAGGATTAGGGTGGACAGCTGCTAGCGTATCCACCATCTTTTTTTTTTTTTTTTTTTTTTTTTTTATTATAAACCCCCTCCTCCTTCCATCAGCGGTTGTTTTATAGAATAATCAAGAGGGTAAAGTTGTATACATTTATCCATAAGAGTGCAAGTCCCAAAACAATAATGCAAATATTGCTGTTTTTTTTTAATCTGCAACGTTTATAGTAAGTATAGACAGTATGAGCAGATATGGATATGGGTCACAGCATTAGTCACAGACACACCACCAATCAGCAACTAACATCATAACCCCGAGCTGCGTGAGGAAAGATAAAATAAAGTTGTGAAAAATGTCACTGGTTGGACGGCGAAGGATTAGCACAAGAAAACACTCACCGTTCTGGGAATGGGAGGCGAGAGAGAGCCGTTGTTCATGTAGGGTTCATTGTTCATATTGGTCATCATGATGTATCCTGGGTAACTGGGGTACGGGTGGCCTTTACTGTACATGTCTTGGTGCTTGCCTGTTAAAAGAATAAAATTCAGCTTGAATTAATAAAAGGCAAAATTTTAAATTTATTTTAAGTAATATTTTATGTGTTCCAGTCACACACAAAAAAAAAAAAAAAAACATTCAGTGCCAAATAACAATTAATCAAAATGACCAAATTTGTAAAAAAAAAATGCACGAAATTCAAGCTAAACAGGAAACCAAGAAGTTCCTAACAGTATCTTAAAATGGGGCAGCCGTTTTGAGGCCACTGAAGTGTTTAGCTGAAAATTTGCATCCTAATTCACAGCAAGCAGAGAACAAAGGGCAAAAGACAATCAAGTCACTTCACTGTGACCCCAGCGCCCTGCCCGGCGTAAAAAAGACCCGGGTGCAAACAGAGATCAAATGAACTCCGGGCCATCACAGCAACATGCTGCTCTTGACAATAGAGTCTCAGACGGTGTGTTTGGAGGCCAGCGTGTCACAGGAAGATGGGGCACTTCCCTGGCACGTGTCATTACGTGTCGACAACAAACACACTGTGGGCTGTGAAATTCCCCTCACAAAGCCAGCATGATCAGTGAAACCAATAAACACATCTAAATAATTACCAGCATATTTATTAAAAATAACATCTTGTATTCATTAGAATTTTTAAAAAGATATATATATATATATATAGCTTTCTTTGCAAGTGTTTTAACGTAACAGAATGAAAATGTCATGATTTTGTAGAAGCATGCTTTAAGAAAAAAAAAGTGCATCACTGAATCAAAGAATTATTAATAATACACAATTTTTTCCCCAAGCCATACGACTTACCATCGTCCGGATGGTCCCTGTGCTTGTCGTGGTAAGAGTCTGGTGTTATTTGGGACTGTCTAGCTGCCTGTTCAAAAATGTAGGAGAAAGATATTAACAGCTTAATTTCTGATGTGCAACGTATTTCTGATGTGGAATTCAAGATGTTTTTTTTTCTGCTATCCAAAGAAACTGTTCAACCCTAAAACAAAAGCTGACAAAATAAGGCATGCTTTGATCATATTTTTAGCAGAAGGCATCCATAAGGAAAAGATAACTTGAGTTTTTTGTACACTGATTAACTCAGTCATTTTCTCTCTGCTGTGGAGTCTGACCACAAATGTGGTCGGTATCTTGAGGAAGGAAAAAGAAAGGCTTCGCTACTATTCTCGTTCACTCCGCATTATGAATCAGAAGTGCCGGGAAATAAACTCCATTTGGAGTTCAGCTCCCTCTGGGTGCCTTCCAGCGGAGTGAGGATCTGCACTGCTTTCCCAATTAACATTCAGCCCGTCAGTTTGTTCTTTCTCATGTCATACTGTAACCCAGCATGCTGTTGATGCCAGGAGGAAATACATTTCATTAATAAAGCCAAGCATATTATTATTCTTCAGTTCATTTTACTTGATGCACATGACCAAGTAATGGGAATTTAAAAAAAAAAAATTAAAAAAAATTTAAGTGAAACGAGATCACACCAGCACACTAATCTGACAACTGCTTCACAAAATACAGATGGATATACAGAGCCATTCTGTTTCATTTGGATAATTATTTACCATTTCCTTTGTGTGAAAATGCAATATGTAATTTGTACAAGGGCAGGCAAATTCATTTGTCGCCATTATAAATGGGGCGCACTGATTTTTAATACATACTAAAAGTAAATATTATTAATAAAATAAACATTAAAAACAAATCATATTAAAAAAAATAAGAATATTGTTTTGTGGCTAATTGTAAAAGAATATCACAAAAAAAACCTCAGAGATATAATGGGCTGTTTCAGAAATATTAAATGATGTGGATATTGCACACTATTATCTGGCAGACTTTCCTGAATAATTATTATTAATCACAAAAATTGCAATAATAATAACAACAACATCATTTATCATTGTTATAGTAGATGTAGCCTAGCAGTATGCAACATTATATTTACAATATGTTTAATAATGGTTCAACATGAATTGTTGAATAAAATGAATAAATATCTCTTACTAAATTTTTGAATAAATCTGTTGAATAGTTTTTTTTTTTTTTTTTTTTGTGATTAGTAAAAGGAAATATTGATCCAAAATGCCTTCTTTGAAAATAAAATAACGACAGTGGGTTAAAAAAAATATGGTTAACGATAGTTTGAATGAATACTCTTATAAAAAAAATTTAAAAAATGAAAAATATATAAAAAGCTATTTTTGTGATCAATAAAGGAAATTATGATCATCGAGGCCCTTTTAGTGTTTTTTGTCTCGCTTAAATAAAAGAACTGTGGGTCAAAATTAGTTTGTTGACTTTAACACGTGTGGCTCTACCATTTAAACCTTCCACACACACACACACACACACACACACACACACACAAACAAACAAACAGAACAGAGGTTAAAATATCAACATGACACTTAATGTTGAAAACAAATCCCAACTTCCCAACAGCTGGACACATGAAGTTTCACTGACATTGTTCAGGACCTTCACGTGCGTTTGAGGTGTACTCACGTCGTGATTGTTACTGTTGGGACTGATTTCTGTCTCGTTGACCAGAGATGACTTGATCTCCGCTAAGTCTCCCTCCTCCTCGGAGTGGCTGATCTCCGCGAAGATCTGCTCCTTCTGCGGGTCTCCTTCGTCTTTGAACGGGATCATTTCATCGGTGGCGCAGAGCTCCGGGTCTCCGCCGCCTCCTCCACCTGACAACTGCGGCATTTCTCGGGTGATTGAAAGTCCTCCTCACCCTACAAACGCCCGGAAAGCGAACGCGTGCGACAGAAACCCCCGTATACTTTCAGCTCGCGCACTCCAAACACGCGCGAGAGTGTTTGGTCAACTGCAGCAAGAGCGCGCGACCGGTAAAACACTCGAGAATCCAGAGGGGAAATGAAATATAGCGGCGCTGAATGTTTAAAAAAAGTTAAAGTACAGTTCCTTGGGTGTTTTTAAAAGCAAGCGTCAGAAGTTAAAGTTCAGATGAACGCAGGACAATTCTGACTGTTAAAAAAAAAAACCGACTCAAAAAAAAAAGTGCTGGAGTTTAGATGCTGTGTGTCATTCCCGTTTGGTTTCTTGGGTAAAAAAGATGTCCCTCTTCAGAAATGAGCTCAGCAGAGACTGAGAGTAATGTTGGGCTGGAGAGAGTGTAGTGCTGTACTCCTCCCCCTGATCTCTGACTGACTATAGAGATGAAAGGCAAGCCGCCGCTTTGATTGACACCTCACACGCGCGCGCGCACACGCACATACATTGACTTGACACTCCTGAGGAAAGTAAAGGGGGATTTTATACGTTTCATCCAACAAAAATGGACAGAGAGCGAAAAAATGTGGAGGTTCATTTTTCAGATTCATTTTGGAGTAGTTGGAAACGAAAACAGTGTCGTAACAACGTCAGTTTAACCAATTAGAAAGGAGCTACTGGATCATACATAAGCGGCGTAAAATAGCCTGTTTAGGATTTACAGGAAACATCTGATTTGTGAACATGTTAATGAATGTTAAATGACAGAATGGTTTCATGTGAATCAGCAGGTTCTTTTGTTTAATTCGAGATAGTATGATATCGACACGAGCTTTTCATCATAATGTTTGAAACATTTTCCATTTCCATACTTATATTGGACCAACAATATTGGATGCACAACATTGTAGCCGGTTTTAAATATGTTTTATGTATTCTTTTTTTTATTTTTGTTTCCACATTTTATGTACCATGTTTGAATTGAAATTATTAAAAATTAAATGTGTGGAATGGCTGATAACTTAGGCTAATATATAATTATTACTTATTACAAGTACATTTGATTACCTCAATAAATTCAATATGTAAATTGTTTAGTGTTTCCAATAGTAAATATCAACAGCACATTTGTGCTTCTTTTAGATTTATGAACTAATTAGCAGAGGGAAAAAAATAGCAGAGAAATATTAGAATATTATATCAAAATTTGAGACACGTTTTTGCAATTTTTTTAAATGATCATAATAAATTATAATTTGAATAAAAAACATAAATGCTAAAAACAAATAACATTAAAATAGAGAAAAACACCTTATGGAATATGAGCTTATAATCATTGATCTGCATTGGCTTGCAAAGGATGAAATCAAAGATGCAAAATGTAAATACATTAATTTTCTTTTAATGCAACTGTATAATCGAGGATGAGATTGCGTTTGAAAAGATCTAGGAAGTTGTTTTTATCTCTTAGTCATCTTGTTAAATCCATTTTCTCATGCATATTGCTTGATTTAATGAATACTTGAAGTTGACCTGACTGCTTCTTTTGTTCTCAAGGTAATCTAAATTTAAATTTTTGATTTATAAAACATACACTGTATAATCATCCAATGTTTGATATGCCACGTTTTTGTAATTTCACTTGATCTTAGGGGTCATTTTGAGCATACATAACGAATTATTTCTATTCCATATGAGTAACCTTTGCCAAAAAGGCATATTGTGTATCATGCTCTGAAATTTCACGAGGAATATTTGATTGAAATACATTTAATGGATCAATACAATGACATAGCGTAATAATACCCTAAATTACATAATATCTCCCGCAAAGTGCTTTAAAAAAAATCTTATTATCAGCAGATTTTAATTGAAAACACAAGTTAGATTAATTTAAAATTTTTTAGTCAATTATCATATTAAGCAGATTTTATGAAATTGTTACTATGAATAAGCATAAATGTAAACGGCTACACAATTTGCTAGCAAGATTTAAATAGCCTATATAAAGCAGATAAATTCAAGGAGCCCTCCCTCAGTGTAGCAGAAAACAAGAAAGGGGAAGAAAAACATTGGGAAGTGTTTCTGCGGCTTGCGTGAGAATAAGTTTGGAGTAGGAGGCAGATCTTTATAAAGCAGGCGGAGGTGGGGTCAGTGGGCGGAGCCGTGGCTGCCTTTGATCTGGCGGCGGCGGCCTCTTTCATCCCCAGCCTTTGTATGACCATATATGGTGTGAGGATGGAGACGGGCCAACATTTCCACGCGCGCCTTCATCCCAGCTGAGAGGGAAAGCGACGGTTCTCTTCCGGGTAAAGGAGACACAGCGAGAAAGATCAAAGGCTTTGGATTTGGAACCCGAATGTGGAATCGAGAGAGAGAGAGAGAGAGAGAGAGAGCGAGGGAGACAGAGAGAGAGAGAGAGAGAGAGAGAGAGAGAGAGACGGGACTGGCCGCATTCCAGAGTGTAGCGGAAAACTGAGCCTTAAACACACACACACATACACACACAGACTGGCTCCTGGGATAACAATCGAACCTTTCAGTTTTTAAATGAAATATATGCATTGCAGGACAGATGTGTTGTTATTGTAAACTGTGTGGATTTATTTTAATGCATGGTTATTTAAATGTAAGGCTGTAATTCCATAGCCCTGAGCCAGCAAAACATTTATTATTTTTTAAAATCACAGATTCTTGATAATTATTAAATGTGTCTGCACTGACAAGATTTTTAATTTAGTCAAACAAACAAATGTTGTTTTTAGTAGGAAAAAATAATAGGGCTAATTCATTTTTATATAATGCATGTTAGAATTCTGTCCTCGGTATTAACAAATCTACAGACTGATTCTATTCAGGCACATATAGGCCTACTGATGACATAAATGCACAGTAAGGTGCTTTTTAAAAAAAAAAAAAAAGCCAAATGAATAAATGTGAAAGATCAAAACAGGCATTTTTGAACTGCACTTACCCACCTTATTCCTGACGAGCCTACTGTGTTTTGAATTAAGGGTGGCATTTCCGGTTTGGGGAACTTCCTTTTAAAAAGACTGAAACGAATCATTTCAAATCATAAGGTTGCCATACAAATAAAGCTTATCTGTCAGATTTACTAAATGAACTGTCAATTTTCCTTTATGTTTTATTTTCAGACATCATGAGAATAATGTAACGCTTGGTATTTTAACGTGACGTTATAACAAAAATATCTATGACGAGCTTTTTCATTCAAAGTCCCTTTAAGACAAGTTATTCAACTCGGCGGCCATCTTTGAAACGACTCTCAGGCATGCACGTGCAGCTCCTATCTCTTTGAATTGGGAAACATCAAATTCTCCAAAGCTGTTCGCCAAGCTTTCGATTAAATGTAATATTTGCAATCACCAATGAAATCTGACAACAACTGTTTCATAAATTTTGTTTCTAAACGCTCAAATTATGGCAAAAAATGCAATTTTTCAGGGCTGGATCAAGCTAATGCACATGTGCAGTCTTAAGTGAGCATCTCTATAAAATGCGCGTGTCATAGCTTCTATAATGGCAGCTGCAGTGATGCGATGACTTTAAAGGAACACTCCACTTTTTTTGAAAATAGGCTTATTTTCCAACTCCTCTAGAGTTAAACAGTTGAGTTTTACAGTTTTGGAATCTGTTCAGAAAAATCTCCGGTTCTGGCGGTACCACTTTTAGCATAGCTTAGCATAGTTCATTGATTCTGATTAGACCGTTAGCATCTCGCTCAAAAATGACCAAAGAGTTTCAGTATTTTTCCTATTTAAAACTTGACTCTTCTGTAGTTACATCGTGTACTAAGACCGACGGAAAATGAAAAGTTGCGATTTTCTAGGCCGATGTGGCTAGGAACTATACTCTCATTCCGGCGTAATAATCAAGGAACTTTGCTGCCGTACCATGGGTCTTAGTACACGATGTAACTACAGAAGAGTCAAGTTTTAAATAGGAAAAATATTGAAACTCTTTGGTCATTTTTGAGCGTGATGCTAACGGTCTAATCAGAATCAATGAACTATGCTAAGCTATGCTAAAAGTGGTACTGCCAGAACCGGAGATTGGCTGAACCGATACCAAAACGGTAAAACTCAATTGTTTAACTCTAGAGGAGTTGGAAAATGAGCCTATTTTCAAAAAAAGTGGAGTGTTCCTTTAACAATCGGCGATTGCCTGTTATTTAGAAGGCAGGACTTGTTCCGCCATATTGCATGTTGAACTTTCTCCCATATATAAAAATACAAGTGCACAGTCTTTCTTTATAATTCTTTGATTCTAGACAGTCCTCATGATTATTTTCTTTCTTCTCTTTCAATTCCGCTATAATAGTATGAAAAAGGACAACATATACTGCACATTTGTGGTCTGTTCTCCCGATTTAATTTACGATATATCCCATTAATAATTCACTGGATTGCACTTTCGTTTTTCACCTCAAATCCTCACGTCTCTTTCCAGGTTTGTTTTTTACAGGTAAATACGCCTACAATTTATTATATGTCAAAATGACAGAAATCACTTGGAAATAGTATCATGCAATGCTGAAGTTAATTAATATTTTTGATTAAGGCAATGTAGGTACTACAGTGATAAAAAAGAATCATGCTTTTGGGGTTATTCTTATTCTGTTGAAAGTACTTTGTTCATACTTTTACACTTTTAAATGTCCTTTTAATGTTCGATGGTTGAAGGGTGAGTAGAATAATGTCATCTCTTTGTACCCAGTTTTTTTTATTTTTTATTTTTTTAGTGAGCTTTTCACTGATTGTTTACAGCGCAAAGCGTCATGATGCGTAGGAATAAAAAACCTAGACATTAATAGGATTTTTTACGTCAAATATAGAAATTATTGGTGTATTTTTAGTAAAATGTAGGCTGGGTCTCTAGGTCATAGGCTGTAATTCTATCATCAAAATTGGCAAATCACAGATTGATGGCCAGAAAAATTCTCTGAAAAACTGATAGCCTATTTCCAGGACGCACAAGTGCTAATGAAATGTATACAATGAATGCATTAGTTTGCCTACTTTTAATAAAAGTACAGTATCTGGCAAATTAATAATATTAATTAATGAAATGAAGAGTGCGAATGCATTTTCCTGTTTCATGAAGCACAAAGTTTTAATGCAATTCAGTCAAAGATCATTCTCTGTATGGGAAGCCATGCAAGTGTCTAAAATAATACAGCTCAATAACCCTATTTCCCAACATGAGGATAGCTGACCTCATCGTGAGGACAACAACATACAACTATCCACATTTCAGTGAGACTTCAAAGGAAAACGTACACTGCTTATACATCATTTAAGAGCCGAACATTGCGTCATTGCTGGACCTTCGACTGTCAGCAAACATAAATTAACATAAACATCTAAATGTAGCCTACACTGGTAGCTACATGAATGCACAGCTCTTGCATTCCTTTTACAGTAAGTGTAGGCACAATAATTGCCTTTTTTCATCAAAAAAAAAAGAGAAATATCGTGAAAGAGAAGATCATTTGCATTTCTGTCTTAATGAGTTTGCAGAAGTGACCCCTCTGGATCAAACATGAAAAGGAAAGCGTCCTGCTGTGTCCTGACCTGAATTTAGTTGTCTCTCACTCTTCTACTGCATATTGAATGTTATATAACCTTGAAGGACCAGGAATGTATCCATAACACAGCATAATTTATCAGAGCGCTGCTAATCTAGATGGGAATTAGACTGTTGGGTTCAGAAGAGAAACTCAGAAAAGATTGCCCTCTTGCTGTGACGCTCATGCATGTATTGCTATTGATCAGGAACTGTGGATTAATAATTTGGTTTAACTGTAATCTGAAGGTGGGAATGACCTATATAGTGGAAGGAAAATACGCTGATTTGGCTTTTAAATTATTAAAATAGTTTCAATACGATATTGACTGTAGATCATTCAAAAAAGTAAGTTACTATATGTATTTAATCATGTTATTTAGTCTGTAATCTTAAAAGGGGCCCTTGATTATGATTTCACTTTTTTAGCTTTAGTTAGTGTGTAATGTTGCTGTTTGAGCATAGACAACATCTGCAAAGTTACGATGCTAAACAAAGGGGGTGAGGCCATGTTGGCCTGCTTTAGAGAAGAGGAAGAATTGTTGTAGTAGAGTGTTGTTACCATGCCGTCATTTTACACCGGATTGCTTCACACACAAGGGTCAATTCAACGCTGGATTTGGACAAAAGATTAACATGATGGCACATGCTAGTCGATGAGTTGAATCAACTCCACAGCAACTACATAAATGTATCCACTAACCATTCAGAAACATCCATTTTCATTCTAAAAGTTGTAACTTCTTCCTGAGTCTCTCCATCCGTGTCCGACTCCGGTTTGAATGATGTAAGGCTGAACACCGTTACTGACAATGGTCATTTGGGCTGCGTGAGATTCTCCAGCTTTGTTGTTGTTGAGCAACTGAAGCGCAATCTGTTAAAGCTCCGCCCTCTTTTGGAAAGCAGCTGGGAGCAGCAGCTCATTTGCATTTAAAGGGACACACAAAAACGGCATGTTTTTGCTTACACCCAAATATGGGCAAATTTGACAAGCTATAATAAATAATCTGTGGGGAATTTGGAGCTGAAACTTCACAGACACGTTCTAAGGACACCAGAGACATATATTACATCTTGTAAAAGGGGCATTAAAGGTCCCCTTTAAAATCATAAAGAGGCCATATTATCTTGGCTAACAGGTTTTCATGCTTGAATGTTCAAAAACGCATTATATTTGACATTGTTGCAGCACCTCTTTTACCAGTCTGTCAGTAATGTTCTGTTTAGTTCCTGTCTCTATGAAGCCCCTCCTTCTGAAAAGCACAATGTGCTCTGATTGGTCAGCTGGACCAGTGTGTTGTGATTAGTCAACGCTTTGAGCAGGTGTAGGAAATGTCACACCTCTTACCATGAGTTTTTATTGCGACTCAACCAGGCTGCACCCCTTTTTTGCATATGCCTTGGGTGGGAATTATTTAAATGACGAATACTGTGACGTGTTCGTTCCCAGAAGAAAACTCAAGACTACAGTGGAAGCATTTCATGGAGTTCAGAAACAGTGATATAGAGAATAACTCTGTCTGGAGTGACTTTGTGCTTTGTAACTTTGCAGACCTTTTTTATGCTCAAACAGCAACACTGTTACACACTAAAGAAAGTTGAAAATGTAAAAAAGCATAATGAGTCCTCTTTAAATTATGTATTTTGCTAGTGCACTTTTTTCTTTCTGCTGCTTTTGTCGTCACAGCTGACCTCAGAACAGTCAATAGTAAAGTTTTTGGTGTGTCATCAGTCAATCTGCCTTGTCATGATGTCATTTATGGTTCAGAAGGCAGAAAAATAAAAGTGAATCTGAGCGCCCATAAGAAAGATAGCAGAATGCAAGTGGTGTACTTTAAGGGCGGAATCACGCAGGTATTATTGACATTTTTGCGTCAGAGGTGGATGTTGTAATGCCAATGAAAGATCAGACAAGTATTTTTATCTTTGGAATGACGCACACCGATGAATCATTCACAATAACATCTGGAACATAGTAGTACAAAAAGTAAATAGGATAAATTTTGATTTCATGTTGACAAATTTCAAGTGCATTTACCTTGATACGGAATCACAATTTCAAGAATGACAGAGACAATTACAGTATAGTACAGTACAGCAGAGTGAAACCTCACCCTGTGCTCTCCATGATAAAGCTGGCAGACGATCCAGCGGTTCTTCCACCTGCTTCAGTTCTGACAACCCCCCTGAATTGAAAATTATAGCTATGAAGCTCCCAGTCACCGCCTAATAAACGACAGGAAACAAACATCACATTAAGATGAAAAGAGCATACAATTAAAGTTGAGAGGGGGGAAAGAAAGCCATTTATCAGTCAAAAGAATATGAGTTAGAGGTGGGTGAGGTTTAAGGTGAGAGATGATTTTTGCTACTCTTTTATTGGTGGGAACACAGGTGATGTTCAGAGGAAGGGAAAGTGTCTGGAGGGGATGAGCTGAGCGTTCAGCCCCACTTCTGTCCTGTGATCTGCTGATTTATAACACGGCAAGAAGCAGACATACTGTTATTAAAATAAAATCATATTCTGGATGAAGCTGGGGAGGGGAAAAGACCCAACAGGGGAAATTTGTTATGCTGGGTTATTGAGCCTGGTGCCTTCTGCACCTACACAAATTTACTCTTGGCAAGCGTAATACACTAAAACCTGTCAAAAAACATAATAAAAGACTTATAAACAATACATGTATGACTTGTCAGGGATACATGCAGAATATTTCCAATGGTGTGTGCATGTTTATAGCATATAGGGGTATTTTTCATAAATGTCAGGCAATATATATATATATATATATATATACACTACCAGTCAAAAGTTTGAAAATAGTAAGTTTTTTTATGTTTTTAAAATAAGTTTTGTTTGCTCACCAAGGCTGCATTTATTTAATTAAAAATACAGTAAAAACAGTAATATTATTACAATTTAAAATAACTGTTTTCTGTTTGAATATATTTTATAAAGTAATTTATTCCTGTGATCAAAGCTGAATTTTCAGCATCATTACTCCAGTCTTCAGTGTCACATGATCCTTCAGAAATCATTCTAATATGCTGATTTGCTGCTCAAGAAACATTTAAGATTATTATCAATGTTGAAAACAGTTGTGTACTTTTTTTTTCAGGATTCCTTGATGAATAGAAAGTTCAAAAGAACAGCATTTATCTGAAATACAAAGCCTTTTTAACATTATACACTACTGTTCAAAAGTTTGGGGTCAATAAGAATTTTTATTTTTATTTTTTTGAAAAGAAAAAGTAATACTTTTATTCAGCAAGGATGCATTAAATCGATCAAAAGTGACAGTAAAGACATTTATAATGTTACAACAGATTATATTTCAAATAAATGCTGTTCTTTTGAACTTTCTATTCATCAAAGAATCCTAAAAAAAAATATTGTACATAAATATTTTGTAAAATTGTACACAATAAAAGTTTCTTGAGCAGCAAATCATCATATCAGAATGATTTCTGAAGGATCATGTGACACTGAAGACTGGAGTAATGATGCTGAAAATCCAGCTTTCCATCACAGGAATAAATTATAAAATATATTTAAACAGAAAACAGTTATTTTAAATTATATTTTTATATTTTAATTTTAATAATATTTCACAATATTGTTCACAATTAATTTTTAATTAAATAAATGCAGCCTTGGTGAGCAGAAGGAATTTCTTTTAAAAACATTAAAAATCTTACCGTTTCCAAACCTTTGACTGGTAGTGTTTGTGTGTATATATATATATATATATATATATATATACACACACACACACACACACACTACCATTCAAAATCATCATATTAGAATGATTTCTGAAGGATCATGTGACACTGAAGACTGGAGTAATGATGCTGAAAATTCAGCTTTGATCACAGGAATACATTACAGTTTAAAACACAATAAAACAGACAGCAGTTATTTTAAATGGTGTGCATAAAAGACTTATTGTGAAGCCGACACATAGAGGCAACCCCTGTGCAATTTCCACAGCCTGTGTTTGGCTTCAGACAGGAAGTCCACCGGCTGCCCAGAATGCTGTATCTGTCTTTTCATCCTGCCGCGTTATTGAAGAACACATTGAGTTTGCGTCAAGTCCTGCTGGGTAGGTGTCAAAGGTCATGGCTGCCCTACTGAGGAGTCACAGAGCCCAAGTCCCATCTGTAATCAAACACACACATACACACACACGCTTCTCAGACATGTCATCTCCACTGCCATTTAAACAGGAACCATCACTCAATTTCTCCTCACTTTTACAAGGAGCAGGAAACCATAAACAGACACAGCATGCAATACTATATCATGCTCACATAAGCAAATATCAATATTAATGTGTTCACCCAAAAATAAAAATTCTTTCATTTTATACTCAACCTCATGTCGTTCTAACCTGCATGACTTTCCTTCATCTACAGAACATTGAAATCCATCTATTGTTGTACTGGACCCCACTGACTTTCATTGTATGAAAAGTCACTTCATTGTATGGACAAAAAAATTTAACATTCTTCAAAATATCTTCTTCTTTAAGTTATTTAAAACAAAATCCAGAGTGCTAACATATTCTATCAATAGCGTAAAGCAAAATAAAACATTCCATACACCATCCTCCACATGCGACATGAAATTAAAAAAAAAAGTGCAAAGAAGATCAACCTGGAAACAAATTTGTGTTTATAAGGAACCATGTTGCTACAATAAGAGCTTCTGAGAGGCTAATGGCTAGATTTAGTTACGTTTACTGGATTAGTGAAGAAAAAAAAGAGTTTCAGTTTCATATAAATATTCTAAGTGGTTTAAGCCTTATACCGATAGTCAAAAGTCTGCCTACATGAGACTAACCCTACCTTTGTCTCAGAGGGATTTCCCAGACAAACTCAGTCAGTTCAGTTCTGATTCAGGAAGGCAACTTGACTGAGTGCTTTTTGGGTTAAAAGTGCCTGTTCAAACAACTGCAGGAATTAAAAACATGATAATCTCTGTGAGCAAGTGTCTGGTGTAGAAGACACTCGTAAAACACTTCAATCCAAAGCGCTGAAGTCATAGCAGAGAGACATAATAATATAAATGTGCTCTTCATTGTTTGCAGTAGGGAAAGAGGTTACTCACCCTTGTCTATATTGTTCTCTACTGACAAATCCTGTTGAGAGTTCAATGCTGATTAAATAATCATTATTGCTACAAAATAAAAACCTTTTAAAACCGATTTGGTAAGGAAACCCTTTGACAATATCACCAGTGAATGGGTCATATTGGTCTGATTTACACTACCATTCAAAAATTTGGGGTGAGTAAAATTATTTTATTTAAAAAAAAATCAATACTTTTATTCAGCAAGGATGCATTAAAGAGATCAAAAGTGCATAATGTAACAAAAGTTTTATATTTCAAATAAATGCTAAGCTTTGAACTTTCTATTCATCAAAGAATCCTGGAAGAAATGTATCATGGTTTCCACAAAATATATTAAGCAGCACAGCTGTTTTCAACGGTTTCTTGAGCATCAAATCATCATATTAGAATGATTTCTGAAGGATCATGTGACACTGAAGACTGGAGGAATGATGCTGAAAATTCAGCTTTGATCACAGGAATACATTATATTTTAAAATATATTCAAATAGAAAACAGTTATTTTATATTTATTTATTTATTTATATCTAACGATAGTTCACAATATGTGACCCTGGACCACAAAACCAGTCATAAGGGTCAATTTTCTAAAATTGAAATGTATACATTATCTAAAAAGCTAAATAAATAAGCTTTCAATTGATGCATGTTTGTTAGGATAGGACTATATTACAACTATTTGAAAATCTGGAATCTGAGGGTGCCAAAAATTAAAAATAGTGAGAAAATCGCTTTTAAAGTTGTCCAAATGAAGTCCTTAGCAACGCATATCCACTCACAAAAATAAATTTATGGTAGGAAATTTACAAAATATCTTCATGGAACATGATCTTTACTTAATATCCTAATGATTTTTGGCATAAAAGAAAAAACGATCGTTTTGACCCATACAATGTATTATTGGCTATTGCTACAAATATACCCGTGCGACTCATGACTGGTTTTGTGGTCCAGGGTCACAAAATACTCTATTTTTATTTCAAATAAATACAGCCTTGGAGAGCAGAAGAGGCTTCTTTTTTTAAAAAAAGAAAAAAAACATAAAAACATCTTACAGACCACAATCCTTTGAATGGTAGTACAACTAAAATGTAGTTGGAAAAGTTAGAGTTTTTACTTAATTTAAGTTCTTTTTAAAAACCCAATGCCACATTTCTAAAAAGCAAAGAAGCCAATTACTGGACTAATGATGAAAACCCCTGGACCTCAGCATGTACCAGAAAGTGCAAATGTTTCTTAAAGCTGCATGTCCTATGCTGTGCCAAATTACCATTTTTCATAACTGTGAAATTATAATCTTGTTTGTCATGGTGAAATTCTGTGCAAATGTACAGTCTGCTTGCTAATATTTGACCCCACCCTCCAAACGCCCAGCCCCACCTCTTAGATTAGGCCCCTCCCTTTTACACTCCCTGTCTAGTCATTACTTACCTAACCATCTGTCTGTTTAATCCCTATCATCAATGGCCAAGGGAATACAGAAATCAAAGGGTCCTTTCATGATTTCACACAACACCACAGCATCGGCTGAGCGGGGTTCTGTAAATATTTGCTGCCTTTCATTTGACGATGAATCGTTCCTTCAACATGAGGATTCGTGGGTAAACAGTGAGCATTTCTAGAGGACCCCGTGGCCCCGATGAGTTTGTTTACAGTGTTTCTGCTGCCGTTCGTGCACTCCGATGTCCTTCCTGTTTCCCATGGGCCTCTGTTCTATCTCATCGTTCGGCCTTCCTCTTTCTCTATCTCCTCCTCATCGACCCATCGTCTTTCCTCCCATCCCGTCTCACCACCTCTCGGATCTCCCATGTGCCGTGTCCTTCCTTTGATTTCTCGCCTCACTGCCATAAACATTCCTCCCCAGTGGTCTCCTTCAATTTCTTCATCTTTTGAGCATTTAGTAAACGGCATGACTTTGATAAAGCGTGTCTGGAGAGAACTGATTCAACCTCAGACAGTGCTGGGTTGGAAAATATTTGCACCCTTACAAACACGCAAACATTCGGTTTATCCCAAGATACTGATTTAGCATTGGTGTTTGTTGACGATGTTCATCCGACATGGAAGTATCATATGTTTTGCCCAAAAGAAACACCTGAAATACACAGATATTTCTTTTCTATGTGTTTACTCATTTAAACTATGTTAAAAATATATATTTAACAAACACAAACATTCAGATTTTCCCAAGATACTGATTTAGCATTGGTGTTTGTTGACAATGTTCATCCGAAATTGAAAAGTATCACATGTTGTGGCCAAAAGAAACACCTGAAACGCACATATATTTCTTTTCTGTGTTAAATTATATTATGAATAATAATAATAAATGTTTAATGAATAAATGAACAGAATACATTTATAAAAAATATAAATAAAGAGCGTGGTCTAAAATCTGTCTGCACGATTGTCTTCAATATATGATAATCATCATAGCTCTAAATATAACTTACATTTTCAATCTTAAGTAACAGATGAATAATGGCAGACTGTTGAAATTTAGGTCAATATCAAAGCTAATATTTAGCTATATTTGGGTGTTTGGGTATTGTCAATTCACCTGAATTCTAATTCAAAGTCTTAACAAAAGAGGTTCGTAAGGGCCCCATTGCTAACAGACCACTAGCAAAACCAATAGACCCATCAGAGGAGACTCTATACCCCTGTGCACATCAGACTCCATCGCCATCTGACACAGGATCATCGCCCCTGATACGCTGGGCCCCTGAGGGGATCGTGGAGAGCTAGTGGATTGGATCCCAGGGGTGACCAAAATGAACCCTTAATCCAACCCCATCCACACGCAGTGCAATTTTGCTGTCTATTCAGCTCCACTGTGCTGTTTTTGAAATGGACCAAAGCTCACTTTCTTTTCTTTATGAAGCAGAAGATCATCTATGGAAGAGAATTTTTTAAATTATTTTTCTATAAATTTAAATCAGTCATACAATGACTTTGGTATTAGTTCAAAAAGTTGGGTGTCAAACAAAAGAAAAATGACTTTAATGAACATTCATTTGTGCATGTTCACACAGATGATTGTAATTAAATTGAAAAGAAGCAAAAGCCTGGACAAAATAAATAAGGTGGGCACTGGAAGTGCTGGAAAGCAAACAAATAATTTGTGGATTAGTAAATTAATAAATTACAGAGATATTGATAATAGCCAGAGCCTTGTGGTCAGTGTGTCAACCCATCCTTCTCCAGCTGTCAGTCACACTACACTTTTCATTCCATTGACTTCCATTCATACGAATGCGAACGTGGGAGACAGGACCCTCAAGATCATGTAAATTTCACAGGGTTCCAAAGTTCAAGTTGGTAAACTCTTTCCTGCGAATTTGTATCACGTAAAGACGTGTGACCAATAGAATTAAAGGAATTAGTTCACCCCAAAATGAAAATTCTGTCATTAATTACTCACCCTCATGTTGTTCCACACCCATAAGACCTTTGTTCATCTTCGGAACACAAATGAAGATATTTTTGATGAAATCTTAGAGCTTTCTGTCCCTCCACTACCACTTTCAAGCCCCAGAAAGGTAGTAAAGACATTATTAAAGCAATCCAGTGGTTTAACCTCAATTCTATGAAGCAATGAGCAATACGAGTATTTTGTTTGTGCAAAAAACAGAACAAAACATAATTTACCACTTTATTTCCTAAATAATTATCTCCAAAGTGCGTTTTCATTCTATTTTTTGGGTAATCTAACCCTATAAAAGAATGACTAGATTGCATATTTCTACATTATAAATATATGTTGAATCAGGGCTTGACATTAACTTTTTTGCTCACCAGCCACTGTGGCTAGTGGTTTTCCAAAGTTACTAGCCACTCAGCATTTTCACAGGCCACAATTTTGACATCGATACCATGGGGAAAACTGACATATAGATATTTTTAATATAATCTCATAATTTAGCAGCAGGTATATTAGGCTGCTGTCACTTTAAGACCTGACGCACAGATCCAGTATACTGTTACACATGTGTTTTCTTTCTCAACTGTTTACGTTCACTCAAAACTGACTGCGTTTACGTGAATACTCGCCAAGACCGGCATTTTGACATTATTTTGCGTGTATTTGACTGTTTAAGCACAATAAGCAGCAAAAAAGAACTCAATTTAGTAGTGAGAGGCGACTTAATGTGCGCACACTTTGGATGTGAGAACAAAATCTGCGGGAATTATGCGCAATACGTGAAACCCCACAATTAAATTTGTAACACCAATAATATTAATTTGGAGCAAATGAAACAACTGAGTGAGGGGAGGCGGGTTTGTGTGTCAACTCGCTGTCGGAGAGATGTGAGAGAAAGAAAGAGCAGCTAGTATGGTGAAAAATGAGTATTGGAAGCGTTTCGGATATTTAAGTATCGATATGTATCGAAAAATCTATATTTTTGACAACAAATTTATTATTTCAGATGCCTTTTTAAGAGACTACAATTGAAAATGTATATGTATATTATAGATAAAATTCAACCCACCAATATGGCTAGTAGGAGTGACTGCGTTACACACCACTGCTGAAATCAACCCGCATATGGTGGGTGTTAAATGTCAAGCCCTGTGTTGAGTTATGTTTTTTTTTAAAAAAAGCCGCAAAATGTGACGTCACATTAAACCCGTTGCAGGGTCTGCAGATCACGCCAGAAGGTAGGTAAAGGTGCTTACATGCAAAGCAAAACTGTAGTAATGGGAAAAAAACTTGGGCCAATCTGGTTTTGCTCAAACAGTTTATGATCTTCACCGGATAAGTATACACAGTTTAAGGTGTTTACATGACCCTAAATGGTTATTAAATGCTATAATCGGTGCATGTAAACACACTCAGTGTGCTCAGCTCACCTCTACCCAAGTGCTTTACACCTTACGACCCTGTCAAAAACAGTACACAGCTAAGCTAAGTCTGAAAAGCATTTTTCACGGCAAGTGATAGAATCAGAAATCACATTACGGGGAATCTGAATATTCCAGGACTTTCTTTCCCCCATTTTTAACGAGGGTACAGTGTGTATTCTGGGAGGATGAGTGTCTGGCTGATGGTGGTGATTTGTTGGAAGGCTCCATTGTCCCGTGTTAATGATGTCCCTTTGTGAGAGATGGGGATGAGGGCTGAAGACGTTGCCCGTGGTAAGGGAGCGGGCGGCTGAGGGTCTTAGTGTGACTGGCAGCTGGAATAATCCTCCCTTTGTACCCTCTGAGGGGCTCTACGAGTGTGCCCCATCGCTTCAGACCAGCCAGATGGAATCACAGAGCGAGCGAGCGACAGAAAGTATTCAAAGCCACACAAAAGCCTTCAGGCCAGACCACATTTAGCTTATCTTAGGTTTGGTTTTCGAGTGGTGCGGCGCTCGAAGTCTTTGGTCGGGTTACGGCAGTGGCATAGTCAGTGCAGCCAGCCCGAAGCGTGCCAGAGAGCCCTTTGATTGGAGCGTGTCTCTTTGTGGGCTCAGATCGGAGAAGCGGTCTTTAGTAAACCTGCGGTAACTCAGACCATCCAACACACTTTATTTATTTACGCTGCAGGCCTCAGAATGATATACAAGTGTGTTTTACAAGAGTTATATAAGAGTTGTTCTCTTTTAGTTTAATTGACATGGATTCCCTCCAATTGTGTTTGGCTTGGCCATGTGATGTGGTTCCTTCCCAGCAGTCTGTGCAGTTACGGCTCGAAAATGTCACAGATGACTCTTCGGCAGTGACGCAATGGCAATTGTGCATTCTGTTGGTGGTTTCGGGCACCATTAGATCTGAGGAATATTTGGGATCACCATTGTTTGTGCATGGCAAGCAATCTATCTTGATGTTCATATTTAGACTGCAACTGAAACCCCTAAAACTCCTAAAACATATTATGATCCCCTGAAACCAAAATGTAGATGGCAGCTCTTTGATTTCCAATGAATGAGCCTCCTCACTCCAAACTTCAAATGAGACATTAAGCAAAGGGATTTGATGCGAAACAAACCCCATTGATCTTCTAGCTTTCTTCTTAATTTTTGACGAAACTGTTGGATTAGCACCAAAAAACTTTTCGAAAGCCTTCAAAACAGTCATTAATTCCAGCTCGGTAAATCCAGTTCCTGTGCCGAATGCTATTGAAAGCGCGCGGAATCCCCTCAATTCAAACATAATTTTCCAAAACATTTAGCTACACGAGCGAGCTAATCGTTTGCTCAAATGGCAGATGGGAACGATTATATATTTAGAATCAAACACACAAACAAAGAAGCTCAAAATGAACGCTAATACTCACTTTTTCATCGAAAATGTGTACAAAACGTCAACACATCCATGCGTTTTAACATAATCTCAACAAATCAGAAAGAATCTGCATATTGTGTGTGCCGCAACAGACTGTCCAAGTCATGAATAGCTGTTTTGGGGTATGAATCTATTGCCTGTTGAATAAATTGGCCAGAGAGAAAGAAAATAAGGGTTGAGAGATGTCTTGCTTGAGTGTACAAATCCCACTGAAGGGGCAACAGTAGCTTTGAAATGAGACTCATTCTTCTCTGTGTGCGTATGTGTGTGTTTTGCACATGTATAATGAAACGCAGTTAGTGAGTGGACCATATCCTTTGCCCTGAGTGGCTCTGGCTCAGGCTCTCTTAATTTAAGAGGGGATTAGGCTTGTGGAAGAACACTACACCCTCCCTCTCTAATTGGAGACGGCTAATAGCTGGACTCCTTGAAAACTGAGCCTTTTATCTACCCAAGCTGAAACGGACTTAAAACATAGAAAGAATTACAATATATCCATCTGAGCATCACACATGATTTCGCTGGCTGAGCTCCTAAGCACCCAGTAGCTTCTCGCTGAATTGGTTTGAATGCACATTGACTCATGATGATGTCAAAGACCCGATGGGGTCACTGTGATGTCACCAGCACACATCATAATTGGCTTTATGGCAGCGATTCTCAACTGATCTGTTTCAGGAGCTGAATTTTACTTTTATACTCTGACAAAAATGGCCATATGAACTGCATTGGTCCCCCCAGAATAATAAGTATTAGTACCTATATTTTACAGCGTAAAACATATTGTTCACCTTAAACCATGCAAGAACTTGTATTTAATGAAGACGGGGTCATATTGTCTTATACATTTCGTTTTGAAGACGAGGCCATGTCACGCAACCTGTCCATGTTGGCATCTGCTTAATTTAACATTTTTTTTATTGCGTCCCATGAAACGCCATGCTTTATGGCACAACATATTTCAATTTAAATATTAATTATTATTTAAATAAACTACATTATATTAATATTTTGGTGCTTAGTTTTTCAAGTGATATTATTTTATTTTTGTTGACGTTAAAAAAATGGCAGAGAGCAACTACACTAAAAAGATTAAATTAAAAGTAAAATAAATGTAATAAAAATAACAAATGTTATATAAAATGTATTTCAAATTTAAATATATATTTTAATAATATAAAAAATAAAGTTAAAAAAGTTAAAAATTACATAAAAAATAAAATATATGTCTTTTTTTTACATTTAATTTAATAATTTTTTTTAAATTGAAATAAAAATAAATAAATAAATAGAATATGTAATATCTAAATATATATATATATATATATATATATATATTTCTTTTCTTACTTTAGTCACGTTCACTTATACCAGCGTTTCTCAAAGGCCACAGGCGGGATATAATTTGCCGACGTGTTTTATTCGTAATAGATACACATTGTGTAAGTAACTTTAAAGTTTACTCTATTTTTCTCCCAGATCACCAGCCACTTACTTACATGGATTTCGGGAGAAAGTGATGAATTCATGTGCTGACTGACAGGACTCTGAAAAGCTGCGCAAACATGGCGCCGCCCATCTCACGTTATAGATCGAGATCATTTATTAACGTTTTTAAACGACAAAACACACTCACTTACACATATTTGAGAATCGGAATATCCTATAATTGATGACATGGTAAGCAAGTTTGTGAATATTTTGAATTAAAAAGGAGAAACGAAATAAAAGCGTTACATAACAGTTCAACTTAAAGCCTAGTTTATTACCATTTTGTTGGGGCGGTTGGGGCGATTGGGGACAGGTGGGGTTTGGAACCCTTCCCTACCTCCAAAGTGGGGAATGGCAGAAAAAGTTTGAGAAACACTGACTTATACTGACTACAGGCTGCCAAAAACTAAAAAAGTCAAACTACTTATGGTGACATAACATATTTCCAGAAGGTAAAA
The DNA here is from genome assembly GCA_037101425.1 of Elopichthys bambusa. Taxonomy (NCBI): domain Eukaryota; kingdom Metazoa; phylum Chordata; class Actinopteri; order Cypriniformes; family Xenocyprididae; genus Elopichthys; species Elopichthys bambusa. The sequence goes on from CM074436.1 coordinate 33,740,516, forward strand.
TGTATTATTATATTACAATTCAAGACGTACTTTTTAAAAATCTGTTTATTTTTTGATTCATCAACTTAGTTTTGATTACTTCCCAAACTATAAACCGAAAAAAATGTTTAATAAACAACAGTGAGAACAAATGAAAAAGGATCATAAAAATTTCAGAATGAGCTCAAAGTTTATTTACATAAGTATTCTTTGAAGTACAACTGTCACAAGTCGGTCTGGACCATTGGTTATGAATGGCGTCTTAAAATATGGTACTGATTTGACTTTGACAAATCAAAAGCCAGCATGATCATGGAGAAATCTGCAATAATCCAGCTGATGTTCCCTTTTAAACAGTCCTAGCAGTACAACTTATATAAAACGTTGCAACCAAACTTTTTTTTCCAACGGAGGAAAACTTCTCGAATTCTATGTGAACTGTACAACATCTTTGCGAGTCTCTCTCCAAGGGCCGAGCACTTCAAAACTCTCCTCAGAAGCCTTGTAACAGACCCAAACCAGCCGTAGAGAGCGCACACAGAAAAGAGAAGGAGAAAGAGAGAGGAAAGAAAAAAAGCAAGATCTGGAAGAGCAAAAGAATCTCTAAGAAACTATAATTGAAAGAAAAGGCCAAAAACTCTGGGTTTTAAAGCAGCGTCTGATCAGATGAAATAAGTGCACAAGCGCTTGACTGTTTCCCCCCACCCATTCCTTTCCCATTTCTTGCAGCTTACTGAAATACAGCATTTCTTTTTTCCATCTGATTGAGTGTAAGACTAAAAGAGGACTAGAGGAAGCGAGACCAGCTTGTGTGTGCCCACTAGCTTTTAGTCCGTAGCCTAATGAGTTCCTGAGGGAAGGGGTGCTGTCAATCATCCAGCGTTCCCTTTTTTCATCTCCCACCAACTCTGTCTGTACCGCAGAACTGAGGGGCATGACATAATTAGAGATCACTAAGTTACCACAACTTTTTCCTTTTTTTTTTTCTTTTTTTTAAAAACAGGCCTACATTAACCATGGGGAAAAAGCGCTATGATGTGATGAATTACAGTATGTCCAGAAAAATTTTTTTTAGTTGTGTTGGATTTATAGTAGGATCAGTATCCTTTTTAACCCCTAAAAGTCGTATAGATGCAAAAAGCCTGAGGGTGTTAAAGTGAGAGAGCTAAAGAGAGGGATATTATGATGTTTTCATTTGTTTGTACGCTAAAAGGGTGCCAGTAAGCGTCGAGTAACAAACAGATGGGAGGAGTGCTGATTGATGGGTCACGAGAAACAAAAACAAGACAGGGATTTGGAAACATCTGCATGTGAATGGAGCTCGCTTGAATACGTCGTCGCTGAAGAACAGACGCCGGCAGAAGCTCAGAGTAATTGCCGATGAGCAATATCAGAGAGAAAAGGTTCTAGCGGAGAAGACAAGAACATGTATAGTGCTGAAGAGGAGGTGTGTGAGACAACAGAGCTCATACATCATTTCAACCGGCGTTCATTAAAGGAAAATTCTGTCTTTATTTACTCACTCTCACGTAATTTCCTGCATTCTGCTTCTGTGGAACACAAAAGGAGAAATTCTGAAGAGGCTTGGGGAAAATTCAGAGCTGAGGAATTGTTCCCTTTGCATTCATAAGTTGAAATTCGAATTTAATTGACCCCACACTGAAATAAAATTAATAACTTAAAGATTAATTTATTAAATTTAATGCCGCCTTCAGGAGCACCTGGGAAACTCGTACTGTCGGACATTTGTTATTATGACGTACATTTAAGTCGGAAACAACATGGTAAGAGTAAACAAAACAAAAAAATAAAATTGTAAACAACCCAAATAACTACTTCTGAATTCCACAATTTGAAAATTATTTATATTTATTGCTTATTTATATATTGCAGGCTATCAAAACGAAAGGTTTGTGTTACAAAAAGCAAACCGTAAAAGTCAAGCAATTGCTGTCTATGAGCTGTTCCGTACATTACAGCTTTAAAATTATTGAAATACAGCATGTCAATTTAAAATAACTTGCAAAATAATTTATTATAGTTCACTACAGATTTAGGGTACATTTACATGATAACAATGTACTCAAAATGATCCCCATTCACACGGATCTGCAAAAACAATTAAAAACGCTGTATTATTCATGCCAGGCCAGTAGTTGGCGATGTCACTTTGTAAAGAAACGCTACGTGCCTACAGATTGAACAAGTAATACGCATGCGCATGATTTTCACAAATTCATGTTTTTGTAGTTTACATAGGGACGATAATGATATTGTTTTCAAAAACCTGAACTTTAAAACCCATTTTCAAAAGTCTGCGTTTTCAGGCCCCCAAAATGCCGTGTAAATATATGTTCTCTTAAAACTCTTAAAATACCATTTACAATTGCATTAAGATTCAAAAATGAAACCTTTATACATGTTGTGCAAGGTTTAACTTCACTGATAAGAAATCACTGTTACTTTTTAGTTTCACAGACATGTTCAATATGAACTCTCCTTGATTAGAAACATACATTGTCATTATGTGTTCCATAGGCCAAAAGAAAAAAAAAAAAAAACAGTGACATATGGGTTTAGAACGATATGAAGGTGAAAAAATAAAGATGTAGGCAAATTAAACTATTGGGTGAAAAACAGAACGCCATTGGAAAAGGAAACCCATCTGTGACAGCACAGTGAATACACAGGTCGTAAACAGAACAGAAAATGGCATGTTTAGCCTTGCAAATATCCACATTTTAAGCCACGTCCCTCTTTGTGATTGTATCACGTCATCGCTTGAAGAACGTATATCAACATCGTTTTTGATCTAACAGCATAGGCCAAACATACATCGCCCCCATTAAGAAGGAAACCCACAGCTTTGGGTTAATTACCCCACAATGCAATGGCTGCGCTGATCATATTGGTCTCTTGTGAAACTCACTAGGCACTCTGGCAGCCAGGCCATGGTGGTGCCAACAGGGAGGAGTGTGCCAGCCTGTGAAAGGGTTGAGTGCGGTTGACCCCCATGGGTTGTGTGAGCACTGGACTCAGATCAAAGGCATGGAGCAGCGGAGAGGGGAGGAGGTGAACTGCTACGGTGAGGGTGGGAGATGTGCCAACTCGGATTTGCATCCCTGGGGACTGAGAGGTGTGAGACAGTGAGAGGGAGACAGACAGAGAGAGATACAGGATTTCCATCTCTCATTATTTGCTTGCTCATGATAAACCCAACGATGCAGTGCAAAATGTGTCATGGTTTATTTGAATGAGAAGTGGTCAAATTGGGTTGTACTACTGTGCTGAAAGCTGTCTACATTTTTCAAGTGTCCAAACTGTTATATAAAATCAATGTGGGATGTCTTAAAGATTATTAAAGATGGCTTATCTGCCTTGTATAACCACCTCTTACTTAGCAGGGTCTGCATACTTCAGGAAAGGAAATTCAGGAAATGTCTCCCAGACAGTAATGACATTAAATGAAAGAAACTTTTGCTTAACTTTCTCAGTTGTTTCTCCTCACATTTTTTAAAGAAAATATGCCTCAATCTGTGCTCAGATTTGCAAGCATGCACAAGTTTGCAATCAAACTTTAAATAAAAACTAAGTTACCATCAAATATTTCACAAAGATCAAATAATCTACTGCTATCCACTTTAATTTTGAACCAGCTCTGCAGTTAAATTTTGAATTAATTTCTTTTTCTTGCATGACTCATTGACATTACAGTACAGAACGGCTCTTTCGGCATTACCCTAATCATTGTATAAGCATTTGTTTCACGTGCCATTATAACGGAAGAGCGACTCTGGGGAGTGGGCGTATAGTCACATCCTTTAGATTTTCCGGGGGAAACCGAGTGCTTCACATAAAAATATGTCTATAGGCTTTCATAGACAAAGTTATATTACAAGCTGTTCACACATTGGCAATAAAAAAAAAAAAAAATTAATAAAAAAAAAAAATTTAATTAAACTTGGATTTTATAGCTCTATAATCTTTATATAAAAGCACAATGAATAAGCAGGTTGTAAACAGAACTGAAAATTGGCACGTTTACCCTTGCAAAAATCCCATTTTAAAAGGTTAATTCACCGAAAAATTATCCCATAATTTACTCACCCTCAAACCAAAGGTGTATAACGCTTTCTTCTTTTAGTCAAACACATCAAAGTTATATTAAAAAATATTCTGGCTCTTCCCAGCTTTATAATGGGAGTGAATAGTAACCAATATTTAAGCCCAAAAAAGTACATCCATCCATCATAAAAATAATCCACACGACTACAGGGGGTTAATAAATGCCTGCTGAAGTGAAGCGATGGTTTTTTTAAAGTAAAATATCCATATTAAAACTTTATAAACTAAAATCACTGGCTTCCGTACACGAGTCGATTCCGGTGGAAGTCTAAAATGAGAATTTTTACAGAGAAATGTCAGAGGAGCTTGAGTTTGTTGCCCAGCCCTATTTTTATGTTTGAACCGCGAGAGGCGTCTAAGCTTACAATACTCCTACATCATATGCCAGAACTCAACTCTCTTGTGAATGTTCAGACGGATGTTACCGGAAACTAGTGATTATAGTCTATAAAGTTATAAATATGGATAAAATGCATCACTTTGGTTCAGAAGGCCTTTATTAACCCCCTGGAGTCATATGGATTACTTTAATGATGGATGGATGTTCTTTTTTGGGCTTCAAAATAAGGATACTATTCACTCCCATTATGAAGACAGACAGAATATTTTTTAATATATCTCCGATTGTGTTTGACTGAAAGAAGAAAGTCATATACCACAACCACAACCATTTTTGGCCAAAAATAAGAAAGAAAGGCCAGAGCTTTGGATTAATTATGGCAAATTTAAATTCAAGCTAATTTACTATCAAATATTTCACAAAGATCAAATGATCTGAACTGCTATTCACATTAATTTTGAAATAAATAAATGAAGAAAAAGACTTTTATAGTTTTATAATCTTTGTTATTTTTTCTCTTGAGGACTTTTAGGAGAAACAGCTGAGACAGCTTTTACTTTTACTTTTACTTTAACTGTGAGCTATAAAAGAGCAACTTCTGAGCAAAAAACATTTTCTTCTGGGATCCCTTTTAATGAATTCATCCACTAATTTCACCTCTTCAGCACTCACAGTCGGAGATTTATTCACTCATCTGATCACTATTTTTTCACTGCCTCACTATTTTCTTTCTAACCCGTTCTCCGCTGCTCCCCTGTTCACCCACCTCCACACCTGAATTGACATCAGGGCCTCATTTAGTGTCAACTTGTGTCTTCTCTTTAATGATGGAGGGATTAGTGTTGAGCAATTGCTGGGCACACACGCACACAACGTATGCTCTCATTCCCGCTGCGAGTGTCTTTTTAAAAGACTGATCAGCGTCACTTTGGCATACTATCAGTGAAGCTTAACACGACTCTACCCAGCATGGGCCGCAGTTCCTACAGCTCACTCAGAGGTGTTATGGGCTTGTCGAGTCTAAAAGGCTAGAGGGACAACAGAGGAAGAGCTAAAGCCCCAAATGCTAATGTCTTAGCCCTCAGTGGGAATCTGGTTTCAGGAGTAAAGGAAATTCATATTTTGCAAAGGAGATCTCATGATTTTCAAATAAACTAAAACTGAAGGTTGAAATAACAACAAAGAAATCCAGCTCCCAAAAGTACTTATCATTCATTCTTTCTTTCTCGTTTATTTGTTTAATTGTTTGTTCGTTCCTTCAGATTATTTTTACATTGTATACCCTTACTGTGGTAATACCATGGTACAGTGGCTACAAAATCTCGGTACTTTGATATATACAGTGCAACTGAATCAATACTACATTTATGTACTATGCCATTTACAAGGTATTGAAAAGATACCATGGTGTATATCCACCCTGGTACTTTTTTGCCAGTGTTAAGGCCTGTTCACATCAAGGGAGGTAACTATAATGATGACTATAACTATAAAGTTTTATAAATTATTAACATTTTATGAGCTAGGGAAGTCCACACCACATCTATCATAATGACACAGAGGAACGATATCATTGGAATCACTTTCAGAATGATTTTTCTTCCAGCTGATTAATAATAAAAACGCTGACCGCCAATAAGAATGAAATGAATGAAGGGGGCCTTTAGTCTTTGAGTGTCATTTAAGGCTTCTTTTTTTTTTTTTTACCCAGAAAGCCTTTCAAACCTTGACAGCGCCAGAACCACCTCCAAACAGAACCTGTACCAGAGTGATTCGTCCAGAAAATAGAGAAATGGGCATGAGTCAGAGAGCAGGGAATCATAGGACAGGTTGTATGACCGCTTCTCTGTCGGTCATCACAGTCATTCCCTCAGTGAGGCCTCAAAAACTTGGAGCAACATTAAAGAGAGTTGTGTCTTCAACGTGTGACTGCTGGTCCTGTGAGAGAAAAATATGTGGGAAAAAATGATATTGACATGGTAGAAAAATGCTTAAATGTACGCCAGACAGTCTCGTGGTAGATGAGGCATATAGCGCAAATGGGAAACTCCCTTTTGTTTTCTGGGGGGTCTCAAGGTGTGTCTCGCTTCACAAGAATGCGATCAGCTCTGCTGAAGGGTTATGGATTAGCTTTGGCCTGTGCTGACAGCGCAGAGCTTATCTATGTAAAGGCCGATACCACCAAAACAATTGAAAAGAGTGTTTGCTCAAACCCCTCCCGAAGTACAATCTCCAAGAAAACACCCCGGTCGGAATTTCCAAGGAAACTGCCAAGAAAAAAAATGATGGGAGATCCCACTTTTCGGGACAAGGGTGCCAATGGCAGGCGTAGATATTTCAAAGCACTTTGTTGAGACCCTGAATCCCCAATGTATGATCTATGTTTGGGAAGGAGTCTTTGGAGCCTCTGTACAAGAAAAGTGCTAAAATTCAACCATTTATTTTATATATAAAATAAACGGTAAAAGGAGTATATATATATATATATATATACCGTTTATTGTTTATTTTATGTATGTATGTACACTACCTTTTAAAAGATTGGAATCTTTAAGATTTTTTAAATGTTTTGAAAGAAGGCTGTATCAAATATAGCAGTAAAAACATTAATATTGTGAAATATTATTATAATTTAAAATAAATGCTTTATATTTTAAAATGTAATTTACTTCTGTGATGCAAAGTTATTTGAATTTTCAGCATCATCACTCCAGTCTTCAGTGTCACATGATCTTTCATAAATCATTCTAATATGCTGATTTGCTGCTGAAGAAACATTTCTTATTATAATCAATGTTTTTGATGCTTAATATTTTTGATACATTTTTTCATGATTTTCTGATGAATAGAAAGTAAAAAAGAACAGCATTTACATTTAAAAAAATCATTATAAAAGTCTTTACTGTCACATTTGATCAATTTGATGTGCCCTTCCTCGTTAAATAAAAGTAATTATTTCTTTTAAAAAAGAAAGAAAAAAAACAAAACCTTTCATCATACCTTCTGATGTTCATTCATGATTCGCGTTCACACAGGCTCCATTCTTCTGCCATTTCTGTCACAGCATTAAACAGCATCAAGGTATTTACTGTTTGAATTTCGACATAAAGTTGATATAATTGGAAAGCTGAGACTTTGATTATTCAAAAAATAACGTAAAAAACATAACCTATTAATTTTGCTTATAATAGTGTTTCTCCACAAATGGCTTATTGCGACTTACTCAAAATAATGACAGAGCTCTGTTCACACACAGATAAAACATTTATCCTACACAGCATCTAGAAGCAGCTTCTAAATCAAAATGAAGCTTGGGTAGGTATTTTCAGAGAAGCTAGCAACAGCGAGTTAGCTTTGAGAGATCCCATCCTCCCTTCAGAGCTCTCTCCAAAAACTCGCCTCAGCGAGTCTGCAAAGCGTGACAAGAGACAGCGTTAAATTACCTCATGTCTCAAAGCACATAACATCACAATAATAATGAACGTAAATAAGCTCGGACTTGTACCACCTGACTGCTGCAGATTCCTTTCAGCATTGATAGTGTTGCCAGAGAAACGTATCGGAGGAGGACGTGAAGAGCTCCGGGTAGAACGTCACGGTTTGTCATCTCTTAATTACTGAAGCCTAGTTATAGCGTGAACTCAGCATAAGCTTGTCGTTTTAGTTCAGGAGGAAACTCAGTGTTTGTTTGTGGCAAACGGTGAATGTCTGTCTACAACATTTCCCGGAACACGCTAATGACATGCAGAGTTGCCAGGTTTTCACAACAAAACCTGCCCAACTGATACTCAAAACTAGCCTAATTCGCATTTTTTGGAGGAGTAAAATTCGCATCCCAGGGGCTAAATATCACGTTATTGGGGTTGCTTCAACCCACGGACATAAAAAAACAACCCGCTGGAACACTGTTAAAGTAGCCCAAATCAAAAAAGCAGGGCGCATGGAGGTATGGAAATACATATGTTGACACAAGGCAGGTAGGACATCTTATCATTGCATTGGACCGAATGCATTTATTGGATGAAAAATATTTGGTCTCGAGACTTCCACAGAAGATGTACGTTTTAATATTTATACCACTTCTATTATTGATTGCTATCACCAGGAGGTGAAGAAAGTTTTAACCAGTATAACAAAAAGTATTTTAAAAAATGTGTGTTTAAACTAGTGTGTTTTTTCATGCTCAAAGTGGAAAAAACATATCTGGCTGTGTTTATGAACTATATTCCATTTATCCAGCATGATTTGGGCATATAGCCTATAATCAATTTGTATATTGATTATATACATATTGCTATAGGCACATTTCTGATGTCAGAATAGATGTTCCTTCTTTATTTGTAAATTGCTACCCTTGTTTTGTTCATGTGCCAAGTCTTTAGGCTGTGTGTGTGCTATTTACAAATGTTCTTAGTAATGCTCTCCAGGTCATGGGTTCCAGGAAATGCATCAGGCTACCGTTGAACTACATGCATTCAGTTCAAAAACAAGTGTGAAATGCTGTGTATATATATTCTCTGCTGAAAAATCCTGCATTTCTGGTCACCGGCATTAGCAAGATCATGTTTTGCATGCTGGGACCAGCATTGGATGCTGGTTTGCTGGTCAGCAGTATGGGGATCGGGAGTGCTGGTGGACCACCAGCAAGACCAGCACTATAACAGCTATAACCAGCATAAACCAGTCTGGACCAATATGGAATTCATGCTGGTTTATGCTGGGTTTACACATTAATATTTCATCTGATGTCAATAGTTAAAGACAACGAGCTGCTCTAAATTACATGTTCATTTCTCTTAAAACATGCTCTCAAATTATTCAAAACAAAGGGAACAATTTTTTATAGAAATACATCTACATCTAAACAGGAAACTGTCTTACAATTATGTTTTACAATTCACAGCAACTGATATTTTAAGTTAAAATAAGTCAAAACATCTATTTAAAATAACAAAGTACATTAATTCAGCCCATGCAAATCATTTTTTAGTTCTACCAAGACCTCTTTTTTTTTTTTTTTTTTTTGCAGTGTTGGTGCACCAGTGTCATCTCGTCCACTGCTGGTGTTGTTGTTTGAGGCTGCCTGTCGAATCCCCATCAGATCTCAGCCCTCTGCTGAGCTTAGCTACTGAGCCCTCGCACAAGAGCCAGATTAAAAGGTTTGGTTGGAAACACGACAGGGAAAGAGAAGGGTTGCCTTTTCCTTTGTCAGCGGCTTTTATCCCTCGCAAGCTTGTGAAAATTCATTCAAAATTAGCTGTCAAATTTGGCGAAGAGAATCAGCCGCACTTGACAGCAGATTATCGTGTTAAAGAAAGCAGAAAAATGCATCAAGTAATTTATTTTGTTGCAATCAAGAATGCAGCTGGTGCTACGACCAGTTAAGATTGACTGTATTTCACCACCAAAGAGGGCCATTTAATTGATCATCATTTTTAGAGGCTGATTCTTAGTTTTTTTAACACTCACAGTAAGAAGACACATTGCTGCCAGTTAACTGAAAGATTGCCGTGCAATAACGAACTACGGATTCAGAGAAAGTTTTAATTGGAGAAGAAGAAAGCATCTTCCCCATCATCTTGAGTGAATTGAGCAATTCAAAGTGACTGCAAAGTTAAGCAGAAGCTTAATGATGAGGGAAAATGTGCTTGTGCGTATCTGAATAAGTGCAGGATAGAGATTTGGTTGCATACTTGTACATATGCATATCTATGCCTATGTACCTTTTGACTTTGTCAAGCATTGCCAAAAACTTACAACAATCACACTCTCTATAATGACAAAACAATATAGTTAACATAGAAAAATAAAAAAGACTATTCACAGCTTAGCTTCATAGCAGTACAAAAAAAAACACATCAACAAACAACATGAGGTGCTTAAAGGTTTTTTAAATTTGGTGCAAATCTGACAGCTATGTCACAGACTTCTTTTCCCTTTCAGTACTGATTTCATTTGTATTTTTATCCCACTTTTAAAATGAATATTTCATTATTCTTTAAAAAAAATCCCAGTGATGGTCTTTGAAGCTGCTGTCTTCTCATGCATATTTGTGACATTGCAGGATCTGTGGAGAGATCAAACTCCTCCTCTGGTTAGAAAACATGAAAAGGTATGAATGCAGGACTAGTAAATGTGTTTGGGCAGCTTATTGTTAGACAAAAAGGTGAAGGGTGACATATTCACGCAGCAGTTGTAATTTAGGAGCTTCTTAAAATAGCCGTTTTATCTGTGGTTGTTTTTAGAAAGAATCTAGAAATGGACAGTCTTTCTTTCACACACAACAATCACTTTATCTTTTTCAGTGCTATAACTAAAATCATTTTTGTCATTAAAAGATAAATATCAGGGACAGCAAATGACAAAGTGTATACTTAGTTTTGTGAGTTCACTAAGGGACAACTGTGCAAATCTGTGGGTGATATAACCAAAGATGTTTTATGTGAATATGTGTGTGTGCTCACTGTAAATCACAGATTGCGTGTGTGAATGAGATATAGCTTCAGAACAAGTTCAGTGCATAGAGAACAGCAGTAGAGCCCTGAGGTGTGGAAATCCCCCTCTACAGATCATTCACTCTCCAATTAAATCTTACTGCCAACACCTGTGACATCAGACTGAGATGATTGATAGATAGATAGATAGATAGATAGATAGACAGATAGATAGATATACAGACAGATAGATAGACAGACTGTAAAACCCGATAAGTTACGGTAACTCAAAACATTTGAGGAAACCCGACTTCCTTAAACCATTTAAGTTTTAAAACCAATAAGTATGAGTACTGTAAACTCATATACATTAAGTTAAACTTTAGTGTTGGTTGAGTCAATCATTAGAGTAAACTCAGCTTAAAGATTTTAAGTTTATTTCACTCATTCAGTTTGAATTTTGGTAACAAATCTAATTAAGTCTTAACAACTATATAGCTACTTAAATGGTTTGAGGAAACTGATTGCCTTAAATGGTTTAAGTTCATCAAACTAATAAAGTTACATATGACTAAGCAAAAACTAACAGTGGTACAAAGCAATGACTCAATTCTCAGAACATTTAAGTAAACTCATTTTTATAAGTTAGTAAAACTTAATTTTTTTTTGACAAGTGTCACAAAAATTTTACATCATATATGTGACCCCGGACCACAAAATTGAGATTTATACATCATCTGAAAGCTTGATAAATAAACTTTCCATTGATGCATGTTTTGTTAGGATAGGACAATATTTGGCCAAGATAAAACTATATGAAAATCTGGAATCAATAATTTTGACTCATACAATGTATTGTTGGCTATTGCTACAAATATACCCATGCAACTTATGACTGGTTTTGTGGTCCAGGGTCACATATGTGGTCTTAAAAGTTTTCCAGCCCATCCTCAACCTCATCACCACAATGGTGTTCTACATGTTAAACATGTCCCCCTATGTTAATCTTGTGCAAAAAACACAGAAAATAACACTTAATTTCAACATTTATTTTCCTTATACAGTCTGACACAAAGCATTCTGGGAATTAGAAATCTGCTGCAACTCAATCATATTAAGTTCAGATTACTACAATCAAATTTTGAGTTCACGCAACTTTTTCTATTAAGTACAATGAACTCTCATTATTATTTGAGTGAAAGAAACTAATTTCATTTAATTAATTTCAATGTTCAGTTTTATAGTGTAGATAGATAGATAGATAGATAGTCCAACAGATCATCTTATGCTGGAAAAAGATGCTTTTTAGATAGCCTAAGCTGGTTTGATGATCTTAGTTGGTTTAGGATAGTCACCCACTTGCTCAAAACCAACCAACAGACAAGTCTTAGACCAGCAAACCAGCTTAGGTTGGCTTGATATGTTTTTTAGTAGGACAGACAGACAGATAGATAGACAGACAGACAGACCCCTCGAAAACCAGACTAGTGTTATACCAGCTTAGGCTGGAATAAGATGCTTTTTGGATAGATGTATGGATGGATGGATGAAAAAAACTGAGAGCCTAAACTGGTTTGTTGTCCTTAGTTGTTTTAAGATGGTCTCCTAGTCTGACCACTTAAAAGTTCTCAAAACCCCTTGAAAACCTGGTTTGGCTGGTTTACCATGTTTTTTAAGCAGGACAGATTGACAGACAGACAGATAGTATCTATCAAAGTAAGAAAAATGTCAAACAATAAGTCAAAATACAGATCTATTTAGACTTATTGATTGACATTTGTTGATTTGTTGGTGTCATACCTATTAATTGTAATTCAGAAGCAAAAGCATCAGTTTTAATATGGCACAAATTACATTCAAGTGCGGAACAGATGATTCAGCATAAGCAATGTGTGCGGCGAGGAAAATTAAATCCCATTGCGCGAGGGCGGATTGTAATGTACAAAACAAGTCCAAACCGAACTTGATAAAATAATCATAAGTGGGTAATTTTCTTAGCAATTCTATGTTACTACTTAAAACCTTTCTGGATGCTCTCACGAGTGCAACACAACACAGGCAGCCTTTTGTTCACCACAAGGCACTGATGTGCTTTCAGTTTCCATGCCAACAGACTTTCATCTTTCATCTTCCTTACCAGCTCATCCTACGCTTCAGATGAATTAGGTTTGTTACAAATTCTTTTGAAGTGTGGAGGCAACCCCCCATCACCAACCCCACTTCAGCCAAAACAAAACAAAACAAGCCCCCCCAAAAATAAATAAATAAAGCAACCAGAGTGGCTGTACGTAAGCCAATAATCAGTAGCTATTTCGCCTCCTTGGTCCACCAATGGCGTTATGCACGGGGAAATCGCGTCTTCATTTCGAGTCAGAATATTCCTCAGCTGCTGCCCTTCATTTTCCCGAGCGGCACGCGCTGAAGTGCGTCCTACTATTCAACTCCATTATGAAGCCCAAGCTCTGTCAAGATGCATTGTGGCTGCGTAATGATCTTCAATTACGCTGATGTCGGACCCGTAGGGAGATGTCGTAAGGGCGGGGAGGGCGATGAGGGAAGTGGATCCAGAACAAAGCCTTGAGAGCGGGAAGAACCTCCATGTCCTCAGATATGGATGTCTCTCAAGATGCTACGGAGAATTACACCTCTAGACACAAAGAAGCAATTTTACGAAACCCTGCGTTATAGAGTGCTCCAAGACGGAGAGAGCGACTTGGGCATGAATGCTGGCGAAGGCCAGTGTCTTTGAAGAGTTCCCACAATAGCGAGTGTTCAAAAGCCCATCATTCCGACTTCATTTTCATTTGTGCTCATTTCAGATTTTTTTTTTGCTGAGTGCTTGGCATTTTGCAAATGAAAAGGGGAGCGTTTCCGAGGACGGCTGTCTGCATATCACAGTTTGTTTAGGTGCACAACAACAACAACAACAACTCGTTTTGGCCTTGAACAACACATAAAAATTCACCGCCTTCAAAAATACAAGGCAACACAGACCAACTCCTGTTCCAGAACTTTCAGTTGGACCATTTCATATTTCATCTCATGTCATTTTTTCTTCATCCAAATCATGAAAGTTTCATCGCTCCACGCAGACAGTCCCGTAGAGAGAAGTGCTACCGATCACTGGTGACATCAAGGTGTCTTGCGCCTTTGTGTGCACCTTTTGAAGTTCGCTCAACTTGAGGGAATAAAGAAATCAACACAGCACAATAAAACACCATCCAGGTTTTGGAAATCTAGGTGAGGTGTCTGCAGTTTCAGAGGTGAAGTGGAGGGCTTTGAAAGCAGGAAACAGTAAAAGGAAGTTAACGGAAAACCAAAGGAATAAAAGCAAGCTTTTATTCTGTCTATAAAGACAGGCAGATAGAAAGACAGTGCGGTTAAATTTAGAGACTGCAGAAGGCCTCGCTTTATGATGCCAGTTGTGGCAACCAAACATCTGATTGTGTTTGTAGCACGGCGCTCGCTGAGTGTGTCTGATTATTGAAAGCTCTTTTCAAACGAGCTCTCATATTGTGTGTGAAATGAATAAAACTATGGTCTCTAAACACTTTTTCATTAGCTTTTAAAAGACTGGCAGCATATGGGCACAGGGGACTAATCATTTGCATCAGAATGAAATGTTATAGATTGTCACACACGGCGAACAGACACAAAAATATGGACAATAATTGAGTCGCAATTTTAATTTTTCTTTTTTTTTGCTTATTAATAAAATACTGCTTAACTGCTTTAACATGCAGCAAGCACAGGTTGAACCATGTTGAGGTTAGGTGTATACAGAGACAATATAAGGAGGAGGAGACCACTGGGAGAAAAATAAATGAGAGAAATTGCACTGCTCAATATGGCAGCTTTATGAAAGGAAGTCCAGCCTTACAATTAAAAGAGCCAATTGCTGTTTCTTAAGAGTGCAAATTGTCTGAACCACTATTAAAAATATCACTTTTAATCCTAATTAACTGACTTGCCTTAAATGATTTTTGATGTATAGCAAAACCCCTTGATTTCTGTAACCCTCTGACATCTATAATGTATAAATTACAGTTATATTAATTTATTCAGGTTTTTATTTGGCATATTAACTGCTAAACCTGAGGCAGTATAAAATCATATTAATAATGGCACTATAAATCTCAGGGTATGTTTACACGACAGCAATGTACTAAAAACGGAAAATCTGCAAAAACTACAAAAAACTCTGTATTATTCATGCCAGGCCAGTAGTTGGCAATGTCACTTTGTAAAGAAACACTACACACCTGTACTACACATGTAATACGTCTCTGTTTTCACAAATTCACATTTTTGTAGTTTACACAGAGATAATAACTAGAGATGCACCGATACTAAATTTCTCCACGATACAGATTATTCAGAGTGATATCTGCCGATACGGATAGTTTGGGGGTTCTGCCTTTTATACCTTCTTTTAAATTAATCATTTCATTATAATTAATAATTATTTTGAAAGAAATGCAAATAAAAACTTTATTCTCTCCATTTCATCAACTTGTTTTAGATAACTGGTATCAGTTATAAACAAACACATTACTCAAATTAATATTAACACACATTAACTCAATTCTGAAGATTAAATTAATATTTCTAAACTTTCTGAATGTTATTCATTCATATAATTACTATTAATATTGAACATCAAACTGTTTTTTTTTTAGCATTTTTTTTTTCTTTACACAAAGCACAAATTCAGTGCATTTTCCTGCCCTCTTTTGATTAACAGGATATATCAGCCCTGACTATCAGCTGTTTTTAGTGTGAAAATTTGCTTTTATCGGCCAATACTGATTATTGGCCAATATATCAGTGCATCTCTAATAATAACGGTATCGCTTTCAAAAATTTTGAAAGTTTGCATTTTCAGGCCGCCAAAACACTGCTGTTGTGTAAATGAACGGCCAAAACCAGACCAAACCAAAACCTTCCACCAGACCGCCTTCCGTATTCTACGTACAAAGAAAGTGTAACTTACGCAACGCCAGTTTACACTTTCTTCGTAACTTTAATACGGAAGGCTGTCTGGCGGAAGCTAGATATTTTCTACTTCATAACTTTTTAAATATGGATATTTCTTTACACAAACGCATCAGCTTCGCTTCAGAAGGCCTTTATTAACCCCCCAGAGCCGTGTGGAATAATGTTTCACACGTTTATGATAGATGGATGTAGATGGAAGCACTTTCTTCAGCTTTATACTCGTGATCCCCTGTTCACTGTCATTATAAAGCTCGGATGCGTCAGGATATTTATTAAAATGTCTTCGATTGTGTTCATCAGAAAGAAGAAAGTCATATACATCTAGGATGGCTTGAGGGTGAGTAAAGCTTGAGCTAATTTTCATTTGAAAGTGAACTAATCCTTTAACTAATCTAAGTTTTGTGACACTTCCAATGAAATGTCCAGTGAGGGGAACTAAAAGCATGTTCAGTGTTGTCAACAAACAAATTAGCATGAAACTGGCAATGTTTTATTATGTTGGTTGTTGTACATATTGTGGCAGTTCAGAAATGAAATGTCCGGCGAGTGGTGCTAAAAAGGCGTTTGAAAATAATCTACACTAATCCTGACCCTACACCGAACCGATAGTGTTAACAAAAGCAAACGTGAGTTAAAATGCATTTGCTAAAGCAACTATGACATTTTAGCTTGATTCTGCAAGTCTTTGAGCTCTTTTATTGTGACTCGTGTTTCATGAGATTCGTACCCGATCAATCCACATCACAAGTGCAATACTGTACCAGGTGAGATACAGAGTGTACTACATCAGAACAGTCATATGAAGCTGCTTATGTGAAACAGACGTCAAAATGTATTAGTTCACAAATCACGCACTATGGTAAGAGTGTTCTGAGTTCATAACATCGTAAAATAATTCTTTATTAAATCGATAATCTGACCCTGTAATTATAAATTATGTGAAAAGGAATTAAAAGTTGTTGGTGTTTTATTGCCACTAGTGGTAATTTCAGATGGAAACTGCAGTGAATTTTGCAAGCATTTTTTCCCAATGTGGTTTGTACACATTTAAAATGTAAAAATCTTTAAACTGATCTAAAGTAAAGAGAACAAGCGTGAAAGTTACCAACATGTAACACATGGAGAGCATGTCTTGAAGTACATGACATGAGATAAGAGTTAAATCAAAGATGGGCAATCCTCGATTTGAAATATCTCTGGCCCTGTTTTTCTTTTTTCTTTTTCTCCCCCTAACCAAACTGACTCATTAACTTCAAAGCCACTGATAGAGCTTTTAATTAAGAGGAATGTAACATTGAAGCACAGATAAGCCTCCCCGTATTCTCCTCCTCTCCATCTCTCCTTAAACACACATCATTAGAAACTCACTGTAGGTTTACACTGCAGAGCACTAATCACATACAACCTGCTCTGCTAATAATACAGCTTTCACCTGACATCACGATGGATCATTAGAGAATGCTGTGCATGATGTCACTTCCTGCAGGGAAAAACAAAGGAGCATCCAATTAAAGCTTAGTACTTATGAATAAAAGGCCATTCTTCGTAAAGCATAACACTGAGGGGAAAAAAAACGTATTTCTTACCCTCAGAGTAAGCAATCAATTATGCATTATTTAAATATACGTACGATTTAGCAAAAAACGTACAAGTGAGATTGTACAAATTAGCCACCTCGTAAAATACGTATGAATTTCAGTGAAATCGGGTTGAAATTTCTCTCTGTTCATGCCCACTATCCTCAGTCCCACAAAACTAACTTGACTGGCACAGTCTGGCAAAACCACCCCCCCCCCCCTCTCCACCCCCCTATCGCAGGGATCAATAGCAGGCCGAGGGGAGTGAGGTCTTGCCCACAGGGAAAGCTGAATATTGGCCAGATTAATTGCAGGTTGTGATTGAACAGTGCTCTGGGAACACACACACACACACGTACAGCTTACCGCCAGCACACCCCGTAACATGCAAATGTCTGTACACTCACGCACGCACGCATGGCCACACATACACACGTTGTAGATACCATCCGTCAGCATGCTTGCTCCCAGATGAGCATCTACACCCACCCGGAGGTGCTGCTCTTTGTCTCCAGGTAGTCGAGACCTGGCAAGCGGCCCATAGCCTGCCTCTTTCATGTGGGCGAGGGGAATTATCTCCCTTTATATGTGTGTGTACGACTGACTCATTCAGAGGTAGCTTCCATATCGGTGCTCTGGAAGCGGGCCAGCCACCTGTGTGCTTTGTGTGTGTGTCTGGTACATAAGCTCCAGAAGCATCTGAAACGGCGGAGCAGAGTGAGGCCAGGAGCCTGCAGGGGACAGAAGATTAAGAGGAGCTCTTTCACACAACGTGTGGAAAAGTGGGGAATAACAACCTGCCTTTAATTACTATCGCTGTGAATGTTCTGTATGCGTGTTTGATTTTTTTTTTTTTTTTTTTTTGAGGAGAGAGTGATTTTTTTTTTTTAAACAAATGAAAGTTACAAACATCAAAAAAATAATATATATATATATATATATATATATATATATATAGAACATCTAAGTGTACTCAACTGTGCTATTTTGAGACACCATGAAATATGAACTAAAATGAAGTTTTAATATACTATCTCTGTATTTAAAAAATGTATAGTACATTTGAACCCATAGTGTACTACAACTAGTAACTAAATATATTTTTTAAATACAGAAATAGTATGTAAAAGCACATTTTAGTTCATATTTCATAGTGTCTCAAAATAGCACAGTTGAGTACACTTAGATGTTCTTAAGATTATTATTAGATTTTTTAGTATATTCAGTTCAAAATTAGTGTTCGAAATGTATGTGTATACACATACACATATACATATACATATACAAACAGTGTATCTGGAAAGTATTCACAGCGCTTCACTTTTTCCACATTTTGTTATGTTACAGCCTTATTCCAAAATGGAAAAACATGTATTATTATTATTATTATTATTATTACCACTACTACTACCAATGTTAAAAACAGTTGTGCTGCTTAATATTTTTGTGGAAACCATGATACATTTTTTTCATGATTCTTTGATCAATAGAAAGTTCAAAAGAACATTTATAAGATATATATAAGATTTCCAGTCATTTTTTTTTAACTCATTTATTATCTTGTGGATGAAATTCTAATGTCTGATCACATAAAAGAGATAAATCACAATTATTGGCTTAAAGGCACAATATGTAAGATTTTTGGATTAAAATATCCAAAAACCTCTAGAAGAGTGTTATATATTTTGTTGAACTGTGCACTTACATTATCCCAAATGTTTCCAAGAATGTTTAAATCCAGAGAAATAAACAATTTTAATCAGAACACAGACCATGTCCGTGCGTCGCCTATCAGTGACATCATACCTGTGTTACCCTCGATTTCCGGTTTTATTTTGTAGAAACCATGGAAACATCAAAGACGCTTTAATATATTATGTTTTATTAGACAAGGGAACAACTGTTTGGATACATTTAGGGTGCTTTCACACTTGGTTCGATTGCCTGGACCGAACCTGAGTTAGATTGCTCCTCCCTCCCCCTGCCACCACTGGACTGGTTTCATATTATATTATTTGGGTCCGACCCGCGGTTCCTTTGCGTCATCAAACCAGCAGCTGTTTACTTCGTTGCTTAGTTACGACGGCGTAGGAGAAGGCGGGTTTTGAACCGTTGGTTTTGTTCATAACGGCACTTGCGTCTGTCTGCCGCGAATGTATAACGCTGAAGACGAGCAGAAATGAGATAGGCTACACTACAGCTCTCTGCTTGCAGCACGTCAGTCACGCTCGTCAGGAAAGTGAGTGAGACACACACACAAACACACATTTTTATCAAATAATACGGCATTAATAGCGGTTCACTTCCGCAATTTGGTACGTTTGCTTTCATATCAGAAGCGCACCGTACCGGAGTTCACTTGAACCGCACCCCAGACCACCCTTTTTAAGCAGACTCGGGTACAGTTCGCGGGTGCGCACCCGAGTCCAGAAGACAGTGTTCACATCATCCAAACGTACCGAACTCTGACGTCAATCGAACCCGGGTGCGCACCAAAAGTGCTAATGTGAAAGCACCCTTATAGACAGACAACTAATCATTGTTATATAGCTCAACACGTTTAGTCTTATTGTTTTAATCTGGTTTCTTGATTATATTAATATGATACTCTAATATCGATTTAGCCTACTGCAGTGTGCAACAAGTGTCTCATAGCAGTCACCTAGCGAAAGCACAGAGTAGCATTATAACATCATTTTCAACACACTCAAATGTATCTAATATGATAAACAGTGCTGCGTTACCTCACATATTCTCATGACTGGAAGAAGCGGAAACGGCGCCTGCGACAAAATAAAAGTTCTGCTGCTCTCGAGGCGTGTTGCGCTCGTCTCTCATTAGCAATCGCTCCAGCGGCCTCATTTCTGCTCACACAGCGCTCGACCCTGCTTCATACTACAGTAACGTTAATAATCTCATCCATTAACATGATTTCTGCCCATTGTCCCATTGGATTCTTTTCCACCGGCTGTGAGGTGAAGGCGACATCTCCATGATTCCGCGCTCAATCTCGGCGTCATCAAGCTACACCTTTGTTTTGAATAGGCAACCTATTTTAAAAAATTAAAATTTTCCTTTAAATTTCATGAAAACCAAAAAGAAGGCGTTTACACAACACCATTTTCAACTAAAAACTGAAAAATTTGGGGGGCTGAAAATGCAAACTTTTGAAAACGGTTTCAAAGTGCATGTTTTTGAAAATTATACTATTATTGTCTCTGTGTAAACTACAAAAATGGTGATGTCATTACATGTTCAGTCTATAGCAGTGTGGTGTTTCTTTACAAAGTGACATCGTCAACTGCCTAACAGCAGAATACAGCATTTTTAGTAGTTTTAGCGGAACGGGGATCATTTTCACAACGTTGTGGTATGTACGAGAAAAAGGCTAAGGAAAAACGTTTTTAGTACATCGTTGTCATGTAAACATACCCTTAAATATACAGACATTTATTTGGGGTTGATGTGGCAAGCATATTAAACTTTTTTTTGGCATGGTGGCTGGGCTTTTCACAGGTTTATCAGAAACCATAAAGATCCAATCAGACGGATCTACACCTGTGAGCTCCACCATGCTTCCATCAGCGCCGCAGGTATGTGTGGTCTGGGGTAAAATAAGCAAGTCAAGGGCCACAGGTGGCCCCTATAGCGCAAACAAACTGCTCTGGGTTGTTGATGTCTTGGTTGGGGGAAACGCCCCCATTCTTCCCGGGTGCACCTGCATTATATGAGGTACATCCACCACAAACATGTCCATGTGTCTTCGGCTCCATATTAAAGGGGATTGTGTGTGTGTCTGAAAGTGGTCGGCTGGCCACACAGGTGTACTTCTCAAGTGCCCTCAAAGGAAAAAAAAGCTCTTATCAGATACACTATATTGCTTTATTGCATATGGCCTCTAAATTTTTGCAATCATAAAAGTAGATGAATGTAATGGTACATAATGAAATCTAGCAAGTAACTGGCCTCAATGAAATTTGGCATCATTGCAGAAAGATCAAAGAGAAATGCTTCATTGATTGCTGCCTAGTCACTAGCCTCCTCGGAGATAGAAATCTATCTAAAGAAAGTCTATGTGCTTTGATGTGAGGGTGTCTGGGTCTTACATCAGAGCCAAGGTCGACAACCTTGAAAGGCAAGCCTATTAAGAGAAAAGTAACAAACACGTCTCCACACAGCGAGGGCAAATTTCCTCCGACAAATAAACTTTCACTGTAAACTGGATCATAATTGCTGTGATGCAATTAAAATGCTGCACACGTGTTTACTTTGCTCAAAACAATTCGACTGCACATACGAGGCACATCTCGGCATATCAATTCCTATCAAGATCAATGTTTGTGCACTTATGTGTATGCGCTTGTGTTTGTGATGGAGAGAAAGGCTTGTGCGCACATCAAAGCAGCGGTGAAGCCTGGTCTTGCCGTCGGATAAGGCCGGTAAACTACTCTTCGTTATTAAAGATCCCAGTCTAACTCCATGTTATTTATCTTCATGGGTTTTAAGCTTCGCTCTAACCCTTCTCCTCTGAGTCACAGAGGAGCGGCCTTTAAAAAAAATCGTTACCGCCAATCTGGGCATGTCTCTTGAATCTGCCCTGGTTTTTGCCTGCAATGGATTTATCGCTCTAATAATAATTTTCTAGACTGGGACTGAACTCTATGTCAAATTTTGATGTGGCATTTGAGTGAAAACACAAAACATAACGTCTAATAATTAGCAGTTTTTCCACCTGGTGTTAATTTAAATTTTTAACTAATTTTAATTTTGCATTCATTTCACACTTTTATTGGAACTGTTCTGATTTTCTACTATTTAATGGTTTCTTCTTAACAAACCCTTAACAGTTTAATTGATGATTCTTTTAATAGGAATAAACGTGGTAAAAATAAATAAATTTCATTGACGGTCACAGAATTCGATAGGTCACAGAATTTGGAATAACACTGGCTCATAAGAATCATTCATTTGGGAATTGAACAAGCCTGTTTGCACAGTGTGTTTCTGATTCACTAAAAAGAACCGATTCATAAGAGTCATTTGTTCTGCAATCGGACTACACTGATCGTGCTGTCTATTTCGAGCTGTAGATTTAGTAGCGGTGTTGTGGCGCTGCTCAAGGAGTAGGATACTCTGTCAGTATTTTAGTATACTATTCCGTGCACACCTTTGGAAAAATGGCTGTGAGAGAGCTGAACGCTTCTGGTATTTTTTCTTCCGGTATCTTTTCTATGAACTGAATATGAACTGATTCTCTGTTCCCAACCCTATAATTACTAAGCCTAAAAAAAAGAAAAGATTTTACACTTTTCTGATTGATGTATAATAAAAATTATTGCGAGTCAATTTGAATACCATTACATCACTGCAAAAAAAATTATTTTACTTTTGTCTTGTTTTCCAGTACAAACATATAAAAGAATGCTTAAAAAAGAAAAAATATCTGACAAAGAGGTAAGAAAAATAAGCTAAATTCAAAGGAATAAAAAATAGAAAAAGTAATTGTGACTTTTTATTATTACAATTTTTATTTTTTTTTCTCACAGTTGCAAGTTTAAATCTCACAATTCAGACTTTTCTCAGACTTGTTAGTTATAAATCAGAAATGTGAGAAATGTAGTCAGAATTTCGAGCTTTAAACTTGCAATTGTGAAAAAAAGTCTGAATTTCAAGTTTATAACTGACAATTCTGAGAAAAAAAAAGTCATGAAATGTAAATTCACAAATACAAGAAAAAAAGTCTGAATTGCGAGATAAAAAGCCACAACTACCCTTTTAAATGCAAGTTAATGGGCCCTATTTTAACAATCAAAGCACATGTCCTAAACCGCACAGTGCAAGTGTACTGTCCAAATCCACTTTTGCTAGTTTAACGACGGAAAAAAAATGGTTGGCGCACCCGGTGCATGGTCTAAAAGGGTTGTGTCTATTCTCTTAATGAGTAATGGGTGTGTTTTTGTTCATAACTTGCAATAAACCAATCAGAGTCTCATCTGAATTTGCAAGCAGAAAAACTGAACGCTTCTCTAGTGAGGAAACAGATTAACCTCATGCGCAAGGTTAAAGCGTGTAAGCAGACCATCTACGGGGCAAGCCGGATTTCACCAAAGCATTTTTCACCAAAAGCGCTGTGAGAGACACGTGCTTTGTTTGATGTGCACGGTCTCGCCCTTCGGTATTTTCCTTACAAATGATCTACAAAGGCATCATTTATGTCATTTGGAATGCAGTGGACTTATATATTTAAAATATTAAAGTCACTTACAGAAGGCTGCTTTCAATTTCAAATGATGACGTTTTGTTTGTGAAGAGTGCTCGTGCATGCGGCTGTGCACGACTCCATAAGTGGTTTAATGTACTTGCGTCTCAAAATGGTTTTATGACGCAAAATTAATGTAAACACAGCCAGTTTTGTCTTAAGGGATTAAATGGTCAGGACAAACCGCATTACTTATTATATTTCAAAAGAGATCCGTGTGTGAATGTAACTTATTAGATCTCCCCCTGTCTATGATGTAACAATCAAACAACAGTAAACATGAGAAAGAAAACCTTCAGATAATCTTAAATACTGAAAGCACTTTTTGTTTATTGCTTGTAATATGTTTAGTTGCTCCTCTTTATGATTTGCTACTTGCTTGTATCTTTTGAAGTAATATTAGTTTAAAATTCCTAACATATAATTGTTTTTTTTTTTTTAAAAATTCAATTTGTAATTATTTTAAAAAGTACTTATAATTACTTATGTAAGCATATGTAAATGTAGGATTTTAAGTTGGTAAACTAATTAATTAATAATAATAATAATAATAATAATAATAAAAAAGTAGATCAAGAATCGTTTTGGAATCGGATCGTGACTCCCAGAATCGGAATCGGATCGGATCGTGAGGTGTCTAAAGATTCCCACCCCTAATGCATACAATAATAATCTTTTACATCATAATCCTTTTATTTTTAATATTTGGCATGTTTGTGTGCTGCTGCGCGTCGTGTGTGTGTAATAAGCAGAGTGTATGCGCGTTGTGCACCCGCCTACAGGTGCATATTACTAACATGCTCTTTAAATAACAAAAATAATAATAACAACAACAACAAAAAAACTGCACTATTGACTTTAGACCAGGTTTCAGTTGGTCAATGGTCTATTTCAGTTGCCTCAAAATAGCGACACGGCAACAATGCGCCTGAACACACCTCATTTTCAGACCAGCATGCCCATGGGCACAAATGCATCTGCTATTTAAACAATGTGGCGCAAGACGTGAAAATGATAACTGCGACAGGCTGAAACTAGCAAAAAACACTTGCGTCGGTTGTATGATAGGGCCCTATATCTTACAATTCTGACTTTTTTCCCTCAATTACAAGTTTACATCTCACAATCCAGAAAAAAGTCAGAATTGTGTGTAAAATAAAAGCAAGATTATTTCTCTTACCCTGATGGCAGCTATTTTTTCTTGTTTTAAGCAAAAACTAATTTTGATACATTATCATAAAACAGGCCTTAATATCTTAAATCATTTAGCTTCTCAAGTAAATGCATCTTACTCTTTTTTTCTAGTGATGAAATACGCAAATATAACAATATCTAAAATTGTTCTATGCAAATAAGTTGCTAAAAACAATTAGTGAGTTCTTTTTAAAAAGGGCTGGCACTTAAATCGATGGGGTTTCCCCTCCACCCCTCTCTGTCTGAACATGACTTCTTAGGTCTGTGAATACTGTATTAATATATGGCTAAGAGCGCACACCGCATATCCTGTGTAGTTTCCATACAGGTGGAAATCTTTTTTTTTTATGACCTCACTGCTAGTTAAATGCTAGACACACGCATGAAATATGCCTTTGATAGAGATGGAGAATTGATTTACAACCTGACTTTTATCATCGCTCCTTCATAACCTGTTCGGCCCCAAGCGCACCTCTAGGTGCAGACGTCTCAGAGGAAAGGAAACCACCTGCTTTGATTTACAGACAGCAGAAACAGGCCATCAAGTCTGATCTTCCCAAACATCTTAACACTCAGCCAGAATGAGTTAGGCTACTGTGTGTACTGTGTGACGCTAATGCATGTTGCGGTCGGATAAGAGGGATAACTGACCTCCCAGTGAACATTTCAAATGATTCTGTAATGGTAACAGCTCCTCTTGTAATGCTGTGGAGGAGAATGAAAAGGTTAACTGCTTTTGTACAGCTAATATTAAAACAACCTGATGGCGCTGAGGCTGGCACAATCTGCATTGGAAATGAATGTATAGAAGGCCCTGTGGGCACTGCTATTGTTTCACGGCTATCTGCGCTCCCACTCACTAGAGTGCGGGGGCATGCCGCACTGCACCATGGGATCTCTGATCACACAGCTGATAGACATCCTACCACAGATTCCATTAGATTCCAAATTAAAACAGGCACTTCAAAGAGCACAGACAAAGAAAATGAAGAACGAAGGCACTGGGACTGAGGGGGAAAAAAATCATTTTTGCAAGGAGATGGTGTGAAGCCCAATTCGGAACACAAAAGTGCATCGACTTTTCTTTATTGTTACTACATTTACTAATTATTAAAATTATATAAACTATAAATGATCCAAAAGCCATTCAAAACATACTGTCGTACATCAAATTCATTAATCCAGGCTGGTTTGACGTGAATTTCTTGGACTGTCAGTCATGTCAAGTCCTGTCTTGTTTACAGGTTTAAAATTGGTTATTTATATGAAATATTTAATAATTTATTACACGGGTCTCTAGAATGCTTGATTCTGAATGGTCAATCACAGAGTTCTAAACTTCACAAACATTCTAAACTAAAATTCATATTTTTCCATGTTGTTTGCAGTCATTTACACTACTGTTCAAAAGTGTTTAATATGCAAATTTTGCGGTATTAAAGAAGTCTGTTATGTTCATCAAGGCTGCATGTATTTGATTAAAAATACAGTAAAAACAGTAATATTGTGAAAAATTATTACAAGTGAAAATAACTGACAATTATCATTATCAATGTTGAAAACAGTTGTGCTGCTTCATATTTTTGTGATAACTGATTCTTTGAAAAACTTTGTAACAATATAAATGTCTTTACTGACAGGGTTGATCAATTTAATGCATCTTTGCTGAATAAATCGCAGAATATTTAATTTGTCAACAAAAAAATAAAAACAAAAAAAAAAAAACTTACTGAGCCCAAAAATTTGAACGATAGTGTAAGTTAAAGAAACACTTTAGAATGGAGCATAACTAGAAAAACTTATTTTGACAATAGAAATACTATAATAATTCCAATGACATTTTAATTTTCCAATAAACTTTCCAGGCCGGTAAATTACACTTTTAAAATCACACTAATGTTTAACTGTTGGTATCATCTCTCTCCTATCACAACACTGTGTCTTTCTTTTATTGCAACTCAAATCACTATTTCATTTTCATGTATGTATTTATTTTGTAGTCGTATAATAGACGGGATAATATACATTGAGCTGATCACACCCTTCAGTGTGATACAAGACCCCTCCGCTTCGCATCGACTTTCATCATCCTGTTGGAGTTCATTTTAATGACCGTCTGACTGTACATTATCATTCTCATACTCTATTCTCACTTCTGCAAAACCAGTCCAAAAATTCTCAAGGCAGTTGTTTTGATATCATATTGCTTGTTAGATTATGATATTTATTTATTTTTTGGTCAAGGCTGGAAAATTCATGATTGGATCCCTGGAGTTTGGTTGACCAGGTTATCAGGAAAAGATTAACAAAACATTTCTCAAAACTAGAGGTAGAAAAGAGCTACGTGACCTTGTTGCGATCATCCGGTGCGATTCCCCGGCCTCTTCTACAGTAAAACGTATTCAGCGTAGCCATCGGAAAGGGTTTCCGAGAGGATGCTGCTGTGGATGATGGGGCAGAGACCGTACAGCTAGCTGGCTGATTACATCGCTACATGAGTGTGGCTTCAAAGACCCTGCCGCCCAGTTTGACCAGATAAGGGCACTCAGGCCACGGTTCAGCTCCTGGACAGGAACACACGGAGGGGTCAACGGCAGGACCATGAGGGCCCTTATGCACAGGAAGACATCAGGGACGACACTGTAAGAATAACAGATTCGCTTGCCTATGTTGGGGCAGTCTGGGTCTCTGATCCATGCCACAGCTGCCGTCGTGTGGAATTCATCTTTTCCGCTTTGTCTGAAAGACAAAGTGTGTAATATATGTTGAGTGTATTGCATACATATGATTTGAGGAACTGAAATTGCAGATGGGAGCAGAAAGATCACACCTTTTCTAGACTAAATGACACAAGATACACAATTTTTTTTTTTTTTTTTTTTGCTGATCCCAAAGCTGACTTTGTAATTTTCTATTTTCAAAAAATGATACAAATTCTAACTGTTTAATTACAAATGATTAATTGAATAAAAAATGATGCTTGAAAAAATTTAGCCTATAAGGTTTTGCAGAAATTTGCAGTATAACGTTTTAGGAGTTTATAGAAATAAATAGTTTCATCACCTAAATCTTGTCATATATGTTTTTCATGCTAAGTATTCATATATATAAAGAGGCTTTAAGGAAATTTTAAAGTAAGTTATTAAATTTAAATTTTACCAAAAAAATTGTATTAAAAGGCACAATACGTAAATTTTCACAGCTAGAGGTTGCTTATTCAAAACAATGGTGTAGCTTGATGACGCCTTGATTTCGCGGAATCATGGGAGGTGTTGTCTTCACGTCTACAGCCGGTGCAAAAGAATCAGGATGGGACAGAAATCATGTTCATGGATAAACTCTTAACGTTACTGTAGTATGAAGTAGAGCAGGGCGAGTGCTGTGCGAGCAGAAACGAGGCCGCTGGAGCAGTTGCTAATGAGAGACTAGTGCAACACAGGTCTCGCGAGCAGCCGCAGTCGCTGCTTCCGCTTCTTCCAGCACTGTTTTATCATATTAGATACATTTGTTGAAAGTTGTTATAGTGCTACTCTGCGTTCGCTCTGTGGCTACTACACTCAAAAAAAATGATTCTTGCCACTAAATGAAATTAAGCAAACTATTCAAATAAAATGTATTTATATGTATAGAATAACTATTATTATTCCAAATTACTCTTATACAATATAAATGAAATGGATTCAAGACCAACCTGATCAAATTACATAAACTATACTTAATTCGTTGCCATAAGGCGCAAATGCAAGTGTTGCGCATGCTCACTGGAGTCAAATAACAACTGAAGGCGGCAAACTGGCAATGATGATCTACTGTCTGACTTAGCGAAAAGGAGGATTTGGATGCATAGATGTGGATGTTTTCAAGGTAAGATATGTTTATTAACGATTTAAACTTCAACAATAATAATTTTTATGTTTATTCGATCTTGTTTTCTTAGTTTTAGCACGAAGGCACATTTTTGCTAAGGCGAATTAACTTATATTTTAGTTCTTCTCAGTTATAAAAAGAGTAATATTTGTAACGTTGATCATTGTAAGATATAACGCTATGCTGTCGACTTGACTGTGCATCTAGGCAGATTACGCGTATTATTATAATTTTTTTTAAATAACATTCATTTCAGCGATCTTTGCTAACGTTATATGCTTTGCAAATAAGCCAAGACGTTGGTCAAACACACTTCATTAAATATATACATTATCTACATTGTAAAAGTTTATAGGATTTCACATTCAAATGTCTGTCCACAAATATTGGTAAATTTGATCATTTCGAGATATGTGTTCAACTGACTGTGTATTTTTGCATGTTTGGACAGATCTGTGAGTATAACTGCTTCAATGTGCATTTTACTATGCATTAAATATAGTTTGAAAATATACCAAAACATTGCACAGAGTGTGTCATTCGACCATATATAAACTAAAAATGTATAGGATTTCCTGTTAAAACAAGTCGTGTTCTTTTCAACCTGAGTCGTAATTTTATTAAATAATAATAATATAATAATAATAATAACAAAGTGTATGTCATCTTTACTATTTCAGAAACCTCCTCATTTTGGGACAATAACTCAATTATGGTATGTGTTTTTTTTTTTTTTTGTTTTTTTTTTTTATATTTTTTGTATTAAAACTAAAATGTACTCATTTTATTTCTTTGTAAAATTGTAGATATATAGCAGATGGACTGATACAAGGTGCAGTAAATTGCATTACAGTTCTTTGGAACTAATTACAAAGATTGAACTATAATCAATCACTGTTTTTTAATATGCGTCATTTTTCAGTGCAAAGACACACATCAAATGAGACTGTGTCATAAAGAGTCTGTGTGTGTATCTCAATGGGGACATTACAATACTTGTCAAAGAATTCCAGGTTTGTACTGTATACATACAATAACCTAAACAAAGTATATTGCTGTGTGCTGCCAATAATTAAACGAAACTAAACAAGGTGTTATTTATTTATTCATTCATTCATTCATTCATTCATTTACTTGCTTAGGACTGCAATCCTGAAGGAGATGAGGGAGGAATTTCTGAGACCACTCTGGGCCCTTAAAGTGCTGAGTACTAGCCAGACGATGTTGGAGTAGCAACAGAGGGTGTAAAACTGCTACAACACTTAGGATTGTTCGGATTGATCTACGCACTCAAGCTACGCTCAGAGTCTCAAATTCACATTTGAATTCTTCCAGAAGGTAATGATGAATTTGGACTTTAGGACATCACATAGATGTTTCCATCACCTGGAAGGACATTGAAAACTTTTAAACTTGTTCTGTAACGTTGAATTGAAGACAGTATGATCGAAATCTCAAATCAAGAGACTGCACCTAATGCACCTTCTGGCTTCCTCTAGCTCTGATACATTTAAATGGTTAGTTCACCAAAAAATTAAGATTCTGTCATTAATTACTCAGCCTCATGTTGTTCCACACCCGTAAGATCTTTGTTCATCTTCAGAACACAAATTAGGATATTTTTGATAAAATCCATGAGCTATCTGGCCTCCGATAGACTGCAACACAACTATCACATTTTAAGGCCCAGAAAGGTAGTAAAGACATCGTTAAAATAATCAACATGACTACAGTGGTTCAACCTTAATAGTATAAAGCAACGAGAATACTTTTTGTGTGCAAAACAAATAAAATGACTTTATTCAAAAATGTCTTCCCTTTTATGTCAGTCTCCTACGCAGTTGATGTTGTACACACAAAATATCTTAATTTGTGTTTCGAAGATGAACGAAGGTCTTAAGGGTTTGGAGCGACATGAGGGTAAGTAATTAATGACAGAAATTTCATTTTTGGGCGAATAAACTGTTTAACAGAGATGTTAGCCCTTGTGCGAGTAGGACACTTAGGCTACCGAATGCCTAAATGCTGAAATGTGACGGACAACAGAAAACCTGGTATATGTAAAGTAAAATATAATCCTTCAGATTGCTTTTTTTTTTTTTTTTTTTTTTTCTTCCAAGTGTCCTGATTGTTTTGGTTTTTTGGGGGGTTTTTTGAACAAATGTTTACAAGGAATGTAACCATTTACAGATCTGTATCAAGTTTCAGAAAAGTGAAAGCACAAACTGATTACCATACTATGCAGTGAGATCCCAATATTACCTTGAATATGTGAAAATAATGTTTGATGTGGAAATTTGGTTCCTTGTTGATCTAGAACTTGTTGGCACACAGCCATAACCATTGTGTTAGTTTGGGAGAAGGCACAAAACTGCAGTAAACAGTTGCCTTAATTTGTGAAATACTGCATTATGTTCTATTTTTTTTTTTTTTTTTGTCAGATTGGATGTTTCTTATTATTCCTGGAGCAATTGTGACAATAAATGTTTATAAATGTAACACGTTTGACCATTTATTTAATATAAATGAAGAAATGTAAGATATTTATATAAAGCAAGTAAGAATAAGTTATTTAAAAAAGAGTAAGGTTTATGTATTACACAAGCTTAAATTGCAGTTTATCAGTTAACATAACTGAACATGATGGGGAAGCTTAAGTAAAAGTTAACTTTTTTACATTGGATTTATGTGATTAAATTGGATGGAAATTTTATATGAAATTGAATTACATAAGTTTTAACTTTTGGGGTTACTTTTTTTTTTTTTTTTTGAGGGCACTTGTTGCACAGTGCAGTAAGCTAGATCGATATTATGGTAAAACATGGTACTCGCGGTAAATCAAGAAAACGAGATTTAAACAATAAGACTTACTGTGTTGAGCTATATAACATGGTTACTTTTCTGTCGATGAATGTGTCCAAATAACTGCTCACCTATCTAATAAATCACATAATATAATAATAATATATGGTGTTTCCATGGTTTCTACAAAATAAAACCGGAAACCGAGGGTAACGTGGGTATGATGTCCTTGATAGGAGACGCATGGACACGGTTCGTGTCCTGGTTAAAATTGCTTATTTCTCTGGATTTAAACATTCTTGGAACCATTGCAATAATGTCAACAAATATATAACATTGTTCTAGAGGTTTTTGGATATTTTAATCCAAAAATCGTACATATTGTGCCGTTAATTTAAGATTATTTGTGAAACCTATGATAGAAAGATAGACTTTCTGATGCCTTTCTTCTTTTTACAATTGGGTATGAAGAGGATAGATAGATGTCTTTACACAAGCAGACAAGAGATTCAAAGAGGCTTAGTAAACCACTGATGTCATTCCACGGGTGTGAATCACTGCGCTCATGGTAAAGTTGCACTACGTGTAAATAACCCCTGCACTTCTGCTTCAGGCTGAGTGTCAGCACCTGGTGGAGCTCATATATCACAGACCACAGCCGAACAGTCGCAACCCTCTAGGCCTGGAGTATGGTGATCATCCCTCCTACATTGGCTGGAGTAAGGCTTCAATCACAGCCTATCCAAGAGATAAGAACTCTCAATACATGCCGGAGGGAGGTGGGCTTCTCATCCTGCTTGGAAAGCTTTTGGCAGGTAGAGTCTAAGCGCAAATGGTGAGATGATTTTCTCTGCAAACAAGCCCCAATACACCTACTGACAAAGACACGAGGCGCCTACTACAAAGATGAACCCAGACAGATAATACTCAAGAAAATGACATGAAGTCTGGCTGAAACAGCCTCCGACATATGACCCCTGGGCTGGGCAGTATGACCGCATATACCATGTGACGATAGAGATTTTGTTCATGATGAGTCATGATGAGGAAAAATAATATTCAGGGGTGTAACACAAGGAGAAGTTTAGTTGTCATAATACATATTTAATAATGTTTCAAGTCAATAAGATTTAAAAGTTAAAAAGTAATCTCTTATGCTCACCAAGACTGCTTTTATATGATCAAAAATACAGTAAAAACAATACAATTTTAAATATTATTACAATTTAAAATAACTTTTATTTGAATGTATTGTAATTTATATGATCAAAGCTGAATTTTCAGCATCATTACTCGAGTCTTCAGTGTCACATGATCCTTCAGAAATCATTCTGATATGCTGATTTGCTGCTCAAGAAACATTTATTATTATTATTATCAATGTTGAATAATAATACGCCTTAGAGGAAATTAACTGACAAGACATTAAATCTCTCTTATTACAAACCAGACTGACTTTATTTCTGTCATTTATATACAGTTCTTTTTGAGATTTAACAGAGGTTTAGGTGTCAATGTTTTATTTAAAATGTTTGGCCACTATTATGGTGATGATCAGTGTTTCCTTTAGTTGGGTTTGGTTATGCTGCCCAACTATCTTCAGGAAGTTGCTCTCAGAATACAAACCTTATTTAAAAATTCAGAATATTAACACTTTTTCAAAAAGAAAAAAAAAAAGAGAAAGAAATGGCTCACTCAACAACACATATCCAGAGGAAGAAACTTATGCATCCTTGTGTCATTTTGTTATTGCCTCATTACACTGCATTTAAAGAAAACAATAACAACTGATCAATGTAGAAATTTACGACTTGGCTAGATCCACATGCTAATGGAAGGTGAAAGGGCTCTGAGTGATTTATAGATGCCCTAAGGATCTAACGTTTAATAATTAATGTTCAGTGTCTTTCGCAACTTACCTTGCCATTTAAATATGACTCAGAGTTTGAGAGAGGAGTCTTCAGATCTTCACTTTGCAGGCACCGACCAGAGGCCTGCTGAGCTGCCAGCAATCCTGTTTTGTTTGGAAGAAGTCACCCTTATATTAAAATAATGAGAAACAAATTGCCTGAGCATGTCCCACCTTCAACCACGGGATTCCCTAATCCAAATCCACCATCGTGGAGAGAACGAGGGAAAAACTGAATCACATGGTGAGCCGACTTCAGTCTCCATTAAGCAATACAGAACTCGGGATTGAAAAGTTCACTGGCCAGTTTATCAGGTCCACTTTGCTAGTATCGAGTTGGACCCCTTTTTACCTTCAGAACTGCCTTAATTATTCGTGGCATAGATTCAACAGGGTGTTAGAAACATTCCTCAGAGATTTTGGTCCATATTGACATGATCGCATCATGCAGTTGCTGCAGATTAGTCGTGCTCGGTTGGATTGAGATATGCTAACTGTAGAGGCAATTTGAGTATAGTGAACTCAATGTCATGTTCAAGAAACCAGCTTGAGATGATTTGAACTTTGTGACATGGTGTTTCTACAATGGGTTCAATATATTCAAATGGCCTCCACAGTCACCAGATCTCAATCTATTAGAGCAAACATTTTCCTTGATATTGCACATTTAATTTATTATTATTAATATGGTAACACTTTACAATAAGGTTCATTAGTTAAACATGAATGTATTTACTAATCTTCGTTAATGTTAAAGAAAATACAGTTGTTCATTGTTTATTAACTAATGTTAAAAAGATTTGAATGATGTATTAGTAAATGTTGAAATTAACATTAACAAAGATTAATAAATGCTGTATAAGTGCAGTTCATTATTGGTTCATGTTAACTAATGTAGTTAACTAATGTTAACTAATGAACCTTATTGTAAAGTGTTACCATTAATATTATAATATTTAGAAAACAATAAATAATTAATATATAATTATTAATATGAATAATAATTTTTTCTAAAATTCTTATTTTGTGTGGGAAAACTCCATGCCATATGTATAGGCTACACACCCTAAACAAGCTGGGAACTGTGTTGATGAATTTATTCATCACTGTTTTGTGCAATAAATCAAGACACTGACAAAGCTCACATTAGTCCTCTTGGCAGCATGAAAAACAAAAGTGTTATTCAAATTTTTAATAAATTAGACACAGAAACCGAGCAATGTGACAATACTAAAACACTTCCATCCAGTTTTAATAAACAACGCGGTCTGTGCTGCACAATAAATCTTTTATTTACACTGCATAAACACCTTGTTCTAGTTTTGCAGTGTTTATTGGGTGTTTCGCGGTCTACATTGCAAATGATTGGCACCACATCTATCGATTTTAACATAATTCTGAATTACAGCCAATTCCTTTTGCTTTGGTTCCAAAGATATCAGGTGAGGTTTCTTAAAGGGATAGTTTAACCAAAAATATAAAACAAAAATCTGTCACTATTCATTCAGCCTAATGTCGTTCCAAACCCATATGTCTTTTTCTTCTGCGGACCACAAAAGATATGGTATCACTTTACAGTAAGGTTTTATTTGTTAACGTAAGTTAACATGAACTAAGGTTGAACAATACTTCTACAGCATTTATTAATCTTAGTTAATGCCAATCTCAACATTTACAAATATATTTTAAAGATTAAATGTCGTACCTTTCAACTGTTACAATCTTACTGGTTATTAAGCACACGAACAAGGCAATAGAGCTAATAGAGTCTTTACTAGAAAATCCGATAGGAGAAGACAGGAACATACACCAGCATAAACACGAACGATACCCGACAACATACTCAACAGAAACTGGAACTTAAATACACTGATGATTGAACTCAAATGACGAACAGCTGTGATGAATGTGATTAGTGTCCATGGTAACAGTTGTGGCGGGAAACTAGAACAAAGGAACACGTGACAGATGATAACAACAAACTGAAAGTCCATGTGACTGTACCATCAACATTAGGTAATGAATTAACACGAATATTTTTATTAACTAATATTAAGAAAAGTTAATAAATGCTATATGTTAGTCTGTGTTGCCAAGTGTGCTACCAATTTAACACTGTTGCAGCGTGTTGATTTTCATGTCTGTGGGTTTAAGTGACCCCAAATAACATAATATTTAGCCCGAATGCAAATTTTACCAGGGGAACCCTGCCCAAAAGCAAATTCTACCCTGGAACGCAATTTTTACCGGGGGACCCCCCTGAAATGCGATTGGGCAGCCTGGTCTCATTGTTAATACGTAATACGTTATTAATACGTAAATTTCATTGACAAAACTATATTAACGATATTAAATATTTTATAATATATTAAGTATTTTTACATTTTAGTGCTATAAATACATCAATATTGTACGTTTTAGCACCTTTCTAAACGTACAATATTGATATATTTATAGCACTAAAATGTAAAAATACTTAATATATTATAAAATATTTAATATCATTTTGTAGATAAATGTAAGATCCCTAAACCCCATCCCGAACCTAAACATACCCATTTTATACAGAATGTTGAAATAATAAAACATAATGGACAGAAATGTGTCGGAAAATGACAATTTTAGTAAAAATATAACATTAAAACTAGAGATGCAACGATGTATCGGCCAACAATCGATATCGGCCGATAAAAGATATTATTATCACTATTTAAACATCGACCGATTGTTCAAAAACTGCCGATGATCAGGGTCTTAAATGTGACGTACCAGATTGCTGTAATGCCTAATGTTCAGGCGGCAGCTCGGAGCGCGAGTCTTTTCTTCCTCTTCAATACAAGTTATATCTCGAAAAACATGCATGAACATCAAAGGTATGTTGAAAGATATAGTACAACTTACTGGAATGTCTCATGTAATCACTTTATTTGTGTTTCAACCACGGAAAGATGTCAATAAAACAGCTTGTGAACAATGTCACATCACGTCACATTTACCACAGGAACGTTTTCCAATGTTCACAGTAACTTAGCTATCTATATATAAAAGAACACTAGAGAGGAGCTTATTTACTGTTAATTATATGTTTGTGTAAATGTATGAAGACAACAAATGCTTATGAAAACTTTTGTGATACTAAGTTTTATTCAAACATTTC
This sequence comes from Elopichthys bambusa, assembly GCA_037101425.1. Classification (NCBI taxonomy): domain Eukaryota; kingdom Metazoa; phylum Chordata; class Actinopteri; order Cypriniformes; family Xenocyprididae; genus Elopichthys; species Elopichthys bambusa. The sequence goes on from CM074436.1 coordinate 33,777,157, forward strand.
AGTTTTTGAGTGTAATTATTATATCTGAAAATAAACAGCAGCTGAATATAATACCCCTGTTGTTAATTGTAACCTCTAATATTGTAGTGTACCAAATGAGAGGGTTCCCTGTATAGTTTGCAACATTATTTGGGAGAGAGTTTTTTTCCCTTAAGAAAAACTAAACTATCGGTATTGGCCAATATCATTCTGAATAATCGGCTATAGGTGTCGGCAGAGAAATTTAGTACCGGTGCATCTCTAATTAAAACAATATTTTGAGCCACTAATCCTACACCTACCCATAATCATTTCTTAAAACTATACTGTTATTAATAAAAGAATAACAGGCAAACAAGTGTAATCACAATCATTTATTTATTGCGAAAATGTCAAAAGTAGTTCAAATGATGATGAGTTGCAGTCGCAGTCCTCTCTGGCGGTAATAGTTTTTTATAGGGTACAGAGCAGAATTAACTTATTAATCCATGAAAATATGAATCTGTCTTCTCTCTGTGAAGGCGGGCACTCATTTCAAATGTCAATCCACTGACGCAGGTGAGAACCAATGAGCATTCAATATCAGTGCCGTAAACCATGTCGTAACGCTTCTTGAGGGCGCGACTTTCAAATTTGAATCATAATGAGCGCGGGCTTTGACTGTGACCGTCGCTGCTGAGAATGAAGATGAAGATATAGGGCTAAATTTGGATCTGTTCCTTACAAACATATGGATTCTAAAGATTTGGAGTACAGCGAACAAATAAAATTGATGTGATTTGTGAATTTATGTTGTGTTTTGGTGTAACGTTATCTCAAGGTTGTATTGTCAGTCGCTGCATAGGAGAAAACGCTTTCTGTGTTGCACAGCAAACAAACTAAATATTACAAAATGGTTAAACAATTACTGACATTTTATTCATTTTAAGGTTTCAAAGTGTAGTCTTGTTTAACATTATGTAATCCCCCGAAACGAGTTTGCAGCACAAGTCACGAACAGAAATGTTATTTCATTTTAAGTAGATGAGTAAACTGCATTCAATAAATTCGACTAAAATCATGTATTGATATGATAATTGAATGCAACAGATTTAAAACATCAATGCCATGATTTTAATATGAATACATGGGAATTCATACACATTCACACTAGGGTAAGTAAATGATTTACATTTTATTGCTGTTAATAAGTAAGTATTTTTACGTTTTAGTGCTATAAATACATCAATATTATATGTTTTTGTGTGTATGAAAACCTAAGTAAACGTACGTGTGGTAGAACCACGCTTTATGTAAAAATACACACATATACTCTCATATATGTTGGATTGGGCTAGTTTTGAGTAGCAATTGGGTGGGTTTTGTTGTGAAAACCTGGCAACCCTGATGTTAGTTAATGCATTAACTAATGTAAATGAGACCCTATTGTAAAGTGTTACAGATGTTAAAAAAATGTCTCTTTTCAGCAACTGAAATAAAAGTGAAATCATTTAAAATATAAAAATTACATGAAATCTTAAACTTAAAAAACCTAAACAAAAATGAGAAATGTTGCCTTGGCAAATACTGAAATAAATCATTTGAAGTTGAAGAAATATAAATAATAATAATAATAAATTAATAATATATATATATATATATATATATATATATATATATATATATATATAAATGTATATAATGTATATGTATATATAAATAAAATGTAAATAAAAATTAAAAATAAAATCTAATTATTTATGAATAAATACTAATAGTATATAAATAATAATAATAATGTTCTTTTGTACACCATTGACTTGCATTATATGGACAAAAACATTCGTCTAAATATCTTCCTTTGTGTTCCACAGAAGAAAGAAATGCTCCAGAACAACATGAGGGTGAGTAAATAATGACAGAATGTTCATTTTAAGGTGAACTTTACAATTTCCACCATGACTCATAAAACACACATCTGTGGATTAGGCTGGTTAAATTTCAGTTCTTAAGAATGATTATCATTATTGATAGACTTGTAGACTAATTTAAATGCCTCTTCTTGCCACTGTCAACACCATCAACAATTAATTTCACTGCAGCAGCGATTATTTTTCAGATGAATTGTGCAGATCTACTACTTAGTGCTGGTTTAGCTGGTCATAGCCATGCTATTCATTCGAGAGTCTTTCGGATGGTTGACCGGCATGGTGTTTGTGGTGAAGTTGGTTGACCGAGGAATTTTTGCTGGTTAAGCTAGTTAAAAAGCTTGGTGGGCACACCAGCATCCGAAACACAACATATGCAGGTGCTGGTTTTTTCATAAGGGAAGTAGGGGAGATAGAGGAGGCTCCTGGCATGGGAACCCCAACATGAATAAATCACATCATAATCCCAGTCACCACAAAAAAGAAAAAAAAAATGGGGAAAGGGAAAATCAGGCCAAACATATGGCTCAAAGAGAGAGAAAGAGAGCAAGAGAGACCACAGTCACGCTGCTGGGGAACAATAGAAGCCTTTCACATGAACTAGTATAAGCATTGATGAGAAGATGTCACAAAGGATGAGGGTGACATATCAAAGACCATGACCACCAGAACCGATAGTCCATCATGGCAGAAGAGGAGATCCGCGTTCATCGGGGAGGTCTCGCTTGGCGAAGGCAGTTGGGAGTGAGTGTGTGTGTGTGGCGCTCGGGCGGGGTGTGTGTACGAGGGTTCTTCGAGTCCAGACATGAAAAGGAATTCTTTCATCATTGCTAATCTGCAAAACATAAACATTAGAGCATCCACACAGTCTGTGAATCTTTCTCTGTGTGTTTCGGGTCCTCCACCCTGTGGATTGTGGTTAGGGATGTGGGAGCCCGTGCTTGTAAGTGTGCGTGAGTAGCTCCGACTGTTTGTTTATGCTTGCCAGAGTCATTGTAAGTGCACAGATCGAAATCCGCAAGGTCTCGAGGCCAGATTGGAGGAGACGCGAGTAATTGTCAGGAGTTTGGGAGTCGTGGAACGCAGAGCGCAAGGCTATGCAAGAACGCTTGTTGTCACTGAATGTTTTTAAATGTGGTTCTTTGTGTTTGTGTTCTCAGAAGAACATTTCATTGCTCAGAGTTGGAATGGGGCGAAATAATCAAGTAAATGACATGCCATTGGCAGCACAAAATGGCAAAAATAATGATTGTTTCCAAACATTTCACTGACTGTAAGAAGATAAATCAGGAGAAAAACAGAAAAGGATTAGGCTGGTTAAACTTAAGTTCTTAAGAATGATTCTCGTTATTGATAGACTTATAGACTAATTTAAAATAAAAAAAATAAATTAAAAAAAATTAAGATATTTTGTTGTCCTTTACTATAATAGGACAGTAAGCAGACAGGAAGCGAAGTGGGAGAGAGAGAGCAGGAAAGATTCGTGAGCCGGGATTCGAACTCGGGTCGCCCGAAGCGCAATGACGCTATATATCGCGTGCTGCCCACGAGGCTATCGGCACCAACACCTAAAAATATTTAGGAAAAATAAAAAATAGGCACAAATTGGACAACTGCAGCAATTCTGAGCACAGTTTAAGTAATTATTGAGATTCAAAACACTAGGGGAACATGAGGTTATTGGGCACTTTTTCCTCAGGAGAAGCATGAGGTTTTAACAAATCTAACTGTTGTCTAGGAGAAACTACTGAGATGTTAAGGTTGGTGGTGACTCTTTTCTATGGGTTTGTATGTGTATCTGCCCATGTGTGGTTTTAAATGTGAACTTATACTGTAAAAAAAAAAAAAGTTTTTAATCAATCTTTCTTGACTTGTTTTCCAAAAAATATCCAAAAATCCTTAAAAAGAGAAGAAATCAACTCGAGAAACAACACTGCTTAAGATTTTAAGACTTGTTTCATAGATTGCATATTGAATATACAATACTATTCAAAAGGCTGGCATCAAATTTTTTAAATTTTATATTAAACTTTAATTTTTGAAAGAATTTAATACTTTTATTCAGAATTGACGCAATAAACTGATCAGAAGTGACAGTAAAGACATTTACAGTGTTGCAAAAGATTTTGATTTCAAATAAATGCTGTTTTTTTTACTTTCTATTCATCAAATAATCATGAGAAAAGGTTTCCACAAAAATATTAAGCAGCACAACTGTTTTCAACATTGATATTAATAACAAATATTTTTTTTCTTCAATGAAATGAATACTTTTATTTCAGAAAATGTATTAAAAGTGACAGATACAAAGGCATTTTATAACATTACCAATTTGTTCTTTTGAACTTTCTATTCACCAGAGAATTATGGGCGAAAAAAAAGTATCATGGTTTCCACAAAAAAAAAGAAAAAGAGCAGCACAACTGTTTTTAACATTAATAATAATAAATGTTTCTTGAGCAGCAAATCATCATATTAGAATGATTTCTGAAGGATCATGTGACACTGAAGACTGGAGTAATGATGCTGAAAATTCAGCTTTGATCACAGTTAAAAAGTGCATTTTAAAAGATATTAAATTAGAAAACAGTTATTTTAAATTGTAAAAATATTTCACAATTTTACTGTATTTTTTATCAAATAAATGCAGCCTTGGTGAGCAGAAGAGACTTCTTTCAAAAACATTAAGCAATCTTACTCCAAACTTTTGAATGGTATAGTGACATCCGTATTAAAGACATTCTCTGAACACAAGTCTTAATATCTTCTGCAGTGTTGCTTTAAATAAATGTATCATATTTTAAGGATTTTTAGATACTTTAACTTGACAATTAGGCAAAAATACTCACAAAAAATATTATTTTTGCAGTGCACGTGCAGTTCATTGTGTGTACAGGCATGCAGATGTGAAGGCCTGTGGCTACACGTTCATGACTGTGCTCAGATTAGCCAGAGACAGACATTCATATTCTCGAAATAACCGTCAATTAGTCATATTTTCATGTCTAGCTCACTATTCACTAATCATGTATAAAATCACCATAATTGGGTTTAGGCAGCAAGTGTGGTGGAAGCGCGTTACTAGCCACACTCTAGCAGTTAGTGGAAACTATCCATGGAGAATGATCCTCCCTGAATGATACCATAATTAGTTTTTACAGCACAAATTGAAGTGAAATGTTGTCGCATTGGCCTCAAAGATTATCTTGGATGCCTGAAACTTTCCGCTCCCCAGTGCCTTTTCCTCCATATACACACAGACGGTCCTGCCTGCACAGAAGCCAAACTGGGCTATTTGGAGCATTTAAGAGATAAGCCAGGCTGGTTTACGCCTATGTACCGCCATAATCCAGTTTTCAGCTACTCTTCCTTTTTCAGACTCTGACTCGGTGGTCACCGTCATTCAGTTGTGTATCTGTGACAGATTAGACCAGATCACCCTGGATTACCTCCACCACATCAAGCCCCCAACACTGACCATGAACCAGGCCGACATTTCCATCTACCCGGCACACGTATGCAGTTTTTTAACAGGCAAACGGAGATGCTTCCTCCCTTGCATCAAACTACAGGACAAAAGAAAGGCAAGGGGCATGTGGAATATAGAATGAAACCGAGCGAAGAGTTGGTGGTGGAAGAAGGGAGATAATCCTATTTCGTATGGGATGTATGCGAGACCCTTTTTCACCGTCTGCGCCGTCCGCGGTTATCACCCCCCAAGAGTTTGCTGAGACTACAGGACGAAGGCTGCAGTTTAGCGGGCTAATCCACCCCGAGCTGGGGCATTAAATCTGTCCCTCTATTCACACTTGCCGCTGCAAAGCCACTGTGTACAACATACTGAGCCCTACGCGGTGTCATCTGCTGACTGCAGTATTTAACTCCATTATGAGGGAGTATAATCTCGGCCACACAGTGAACATTCACTAAGGTCTTTACCTCCTAATCCAGGCCTGGAGATGTGAGCATGTGATGTTTGGGAAGTCATATTCTGTGTTGTTTTAGGATTTTTGTTATCTAAAGTTGACATTGTAACTTATTTTTTGTTAAATAAGATCTTTTATAAATCTATAGAGCTTATAATAAATGATTCTCTGAGGGAAATATGACCTGAAATACAATACAAACCAAGAGGCGTCTGACTCACCGTTCTTTGTTCCCTGTTCCATTTCAATGCCCAGCGCCCTCAAGTGGAAAACTGTGGAGTAGCACCTAAAACGGATCAAATTAATGATGCTATAATGAATCTGCTTTTTTGAAAAAGTCTATAATATGCGTAATTTTCCTGCACTATTATTGTACTGCACTTGTTTCTGTCTTTTGAGCTATTTCAATGCCCTGTTTACCTGAGCAAATGACAAAAAACTACTGTACTTAAATGATCATGCATATATCATGCTTGCAGTCTCCACCAACTCGAATTCATCACATGCAAGCATCTCCCTGAAAAAAAAGAAAAATAAATTCAAGCTCTGACTGAGAGGTTTTAGTCGAATTAATGAAATAAAATGACTTGTTGACCTCACAACATATTTAATAATGTGTTTTATTGCTTTAAAGGGATAGTTCACCCAAAAATGAAAATCCTGTCATCATTTACTCACCCTCATGTCGTTCCAAATCTGCATCTCTTTCTTTCTTCTGTGAAACACAAAAGCATGTTGGTAACCAAACAGTTTTGGTTCCCATTGACTTCAATTACAAGGAAGTCAATGGGAACCAAAACTGTTTGGTTACCAACATCCACAAAAGAAAGAAAATCATAAAGGTTTGGAAATACATGAGGGTTTGTAACTGATGACAGGATTTTTTACTCATTATTGGGTGAACTATCCCTTTAAACGCAACAGAAAAGTCTGTGTCATCAATACTACAGGTCATATTTGATACAATATATTCACCCCAACATCTTCAACCAATTGAAATATGGTATATCATCTATGAATAAGAGATGAATGGAATATCATCCCACAGGTAGAGCCGTGAACTCAGATCCCCACCTCCCTCTCTGAAGCTACTGTGGCATCAGCTTCAAACATAACTGAGCTGGAACCAGGGGATGATGCATTACTTTCAACCTGTATCTGTGAGTATAGATATTGGGTCAAAGGTTCAAACATCTTAAGGAGATTTTTCTGAACCACACATAGGCAGCAACGTCATTGCACTTTTTGAGGTCCAGAAAGGATGTAAACACGGAAGCACTGAACTGCGTATGTTCGAATTGTTAAATAAAGTTGTTATTTTTGTTTTGTTTTTGCGCACAAAAAGTATTCTCATGATTTCATAACATTAATGTTGAACCACTGGAGTCACATGGACTATTTGAACTATGTCTTTACTACCTTTCTGAACCTCAAAAGGTGCAGTGATGTTGCTGGTTCCTGGATGTGTGGTTCAGAAACCCTCAGATTTCTTTAAAAAAATATCTAAATTTGTCTTCTGAAGACGAATGAACGTCTTACAGGTTTGGAATGACATGAGGGTATTTAATGACAGAAATTTCATTTTTGGGTGAACTAACCCTTTAAGAAGCCTTCTGTGAAAAAATATTCAAAAGGAAAGATGGGTCATAAAAACCTAGTCAAAATGTTTGACTTGGAGAAACAGGAAACACTGCTGTGATCTATAAACAACTTAAAATAGCTTCAAATGGCGTCTTTTGTTCCAATCAGAATAACCACCATTTCAACATTCAAAATGTTTGGAGCAAAAAGTAAAAGAGCAATAAATAAAAATAATCAAGGCATGTTTTCTAACACTAAATAAACACAAAAAAGAATGATGTTTACTTATTTTCATTTTAAAAGCAGCAATATTTACCTGCATACACTACTGTCAAAAGTTTGGGGTCAGTTTTTATTCAAAATGGATGCAATAAACTGATCAGAAGTGACAGTAAAGACATTTATAATGTTACAAAAGATTTCTATTTCAAATAAATGCTGTTCTTTTGAACTTTCTGTTAACCAAAGAATCAAAAAAAGGTTTCCATAAAAATATTGTTTTCAACAAATCTTCATATTAGAATGATTTCTGAAGGATCGTGTGACACTAAAGACTGGAGTAATGATGCTGAAAATTCAGCTTTGATTACAGCAGTTACATTTTAAAGAAAAAAAATCATTTTAAATTCTAATAATACTTCACAGTATTACTGTTTTTACTGTGTTTTATGTCAAATAAATGGATCCCTGGTGAGCAGAAGTGACTTTGCTTCAAAAACATGAAAATACCTTACCGACCCAGACTTCTGAATGGTAGTGTATGTTGTTAATATGAAAAATGCCACCTGAGGTTGCGTCAAAACATTTGACTAGGACCCACCCAGAGAAATACTTGGGAACACGTCTGTGGTCTGTGCTGGATCCAGTGCGGGTGTCTTCGGGACCCCTGGAGCAGACACAAAGGCAAGACGAGCCAGCGCTTACCGACGCCACAACAACGGTGCAGCCTCATTGTTTTCTGCTCTTTTCATCTCAATTCACTCTCTCAAAATATTTAGAGGAATGCTCTGAATAACACAAAGTACTGAGAAACACTCGCTCTGTATATTGTTGAAAGGAACTCTGTCTGCAGAACTTTTCTTCAAAGTCTATTTTGTTTTGTTATATTTAGCCTTTTTTTCCTGATGTATTTGCATTGCGAAACACAATATGGAGGAGATCTCATTGTTCCAGGGACTCAGGTTGGAGATTGCCGGCCATCTGTCCATTTATTTTTCATGCTTCTCATGATTTGTACATGCGGAGACAAAAGAGGAGAAGATTAGGTTATAGGTTAGGTGAATAATAACATAAAACAAAGCATTTGTTACTTCTTAACGAGAAGGTTTGCTGCTGAATCTTTTTTAAAGGGACACCTTTCATCCAAACATTCTGTCATTATTTATTCACCCTTTATGGACTTTATTTTCTGTGAAAGTGAAACACAAAAGTAGACATTCTGAACAACTGTTTTTGTCCATAAAATTAAAGTCAGTGGGGTCCAACATTGTTTTGGATCTCATTGACTTTCATTGTATGGACAAAAACCGTTCCACAGTAGCTAGAACCTCAAACAGGTTTGGAATGACATGAGGGTGAATAAATGACAGGTTTTTAATGTTTGGACAAACTGTCCCTTTAAAGGCCCTGGAGTTGAATTGTTGTTTTTGAATTAAACCAAACTAAGCAATAGCTTGCTATAAAATATACAAAGAGAAGTGTTGTGATCAATGACAGCCATCTGGGCACATTTGGGTAGGGTGTACAGCGTGTGTCTCTCCCTGTTATCTGTTCAATGGCATGTTCCTTGGGACGCTACATTGATTAGGCCCTGAGGGGGCCCTGTAGTGCTGCTCCGTCACAGGAGCCAAATGACTGACAGCTCTAATGAAGTGTATAATCATCGGGGCAAAAGCGTCAAAGCTGCCAAGACTTCAATCGCTCTACGTGATGACCAAAGAGTCTGTTCGCTCCTCTGCTCAAAAGTAAGTGGGTGCCCCGCGGGACCACATGACTCTGTCCCATCTTGGAACATTATTCATGCAGCCATTTGGTGCAAACCCTGTGATCAGATGGCAGTAGGACTGGGTGATATAGTTTTTAAAAAACTTATATCTTGATTTTTTTTTCCAACCTTGTCACAAAATATATCTCAATATTAATGTATTTGTCCAAAATTGTGATTCTTTTCAGTCAGAGGAATGATCGTTTCAACCAAACAACCATTGTCGCCAATCGGATTCAAAAAGTTTAAAGTAAAATACAGTTAAAAGTTAGTTAAAATAAACACTAAATGAACACAAGGAAGAATTAAATTTAATAATTTTCATTTATGTATATCAATTGCAATATTTACCGCAATGTATTGTGATTTCCACAAAAATATTAAGCAGCAGGACCGTTTTCAACATTGATAATAATCATCATATTAGAATGATTTCTGAAAGATCATGTGACTGAAGACTGGAGTAATGATGCTGAAAATTCAGCTTTGATCACAGGAATAAATTATATTTTAATATATCTTAATATAGAAACCAGTTATTTTAAATTGTAATAATATCTCAAAATATTACTATTTTTGCTGTATTTTTTTTTATCAAATAAATGCAGTCTTGGTGAGCAGAAGAGACTTCTTTCAAAAACATTGAAAAACAACTTCCAACCAAACCCAATCTTTTGAAAGGTAACATTAAAAAAGAGATTCTTGAATCAAATTATTGTAATGTAAAAAGGTTTGAACAGATTTACAGAAACAAATTGAACTTATCAACCCTAACACCATTTTGAGGTTGAAATTAGAGATGCTACAAAAGCATTTGTGTCTTAGCATTATGTTCAGACTGCAGGTGGCCCAAATCCCAAAAATGTTTTTGCTCATGTGACTCATATCGGTTTTGGTTTTTTTTCAAGACTGTGTAAACTAGGGTTGTCAAAAGTACCGGTACTTTGGTACCAAGTGGGTACTGAAATTTTAAAAACGTGACAATACTAGCATTTGAGCGCTGTTGAGCGGATTCTGACAAACTAAACACCTCTGATTGGGCACTGTGTTCATGCGCTCAACAGATATGTCTGTGATTGGCTAAAATGATCAACACACTTTGAGCCTTTTAAAAGTGGGAGCGGGTGTATATCTGTGTAAGCGCTCTGTAAAGAGAGTGTCACAGATGTCTATTTACAATGTGTTCGAAGCGTTGATTATTGTAGCCAATCACAGACATATCTGTTGAGCGCGTGAACACTGGCCAATCTGAGGCGTTTAAGTTTGCAGAAACCTCTCAACAGCGCTCAAAATGCCAAGGGGAAATGCTGGAAACATTAATTCATAACATTTCAGTACCGATTTGGTACTGAAGTACTGGTACTTTTGACAACCATAGTGTCAACGGCACAAACCACATGGAATCTCGATTCTGATTTGGGCCACTTCTATATGTGGTCCTAAATCTGATACAGGTCTGATGCTTTGCAATGTGACCTCAGTCTGAACAGTCATATAGGAATTCATGTGACTTTTACACCACTATAGTTCGCCATTAGTCACAATTCGGAGTCCCTTTAAAGATTTTGCATACCCAAAGTTATCAAGACAGTTAGGTAGTCAGTGAAGGACAGTGATGTGTCAGAACTCATAAGTACTGTATTACAGTGACGAATCTAAAGCAAAACATCATAAATGTTTAAAAACTTTGCTCGTCTTTTATTCACATCCTCGTTTTTGTTTTTAAAATTGCCTGCACATAAATTCGCTGGGTTCTGCAGCAGATCACACAATAATCGCTTAGTTTCATGTCCTCTGTGTTTACTTCTGTATGACAGCATGCTGCATGACTTCTTTTATTGTTCTTTTGCGCATGCGGGTCAGTTCAGGACCATGATCTGTTCACACTGGAATCTGATATTGGCCACATTTAAAACAACAATGTGAACAGCTATTAAAAAAAAAAAAAAAAATCTAATCTCAGCATTAAATTGGATTTGAGCATGAAGGCTTGCAGTGCGAATGTAGCCTTAAGTCACCAAAACTAATGACACCTCTTTTGGAAACCTGAATAAAAAGCACACCATCAACAGAAAAATATTCAGATGAAGTTTTACACATCAACCCCCGTAGTGTATGTGTGGGCATCTGTTATCTAACCCAAACATAATACAATAATATGTCTTTTTCACATTTGTTTTCTACCCATCAGCGCATTCTATTATGATAAGGCAGATCTCTTTCCACCCTCTTCCCCCCTGCGCGCAACAGAGGGGTACTGAAGAGCAGTGGAACCTCAGAAGGCTCATTCTCTCTTTGTTCTATTATTCACCAGCCCGGGCTTCAGAACTCACCCGGTTCTCAGCGGGTTTGGAGATCTGCTTTTACAGCATGCGAGAGATGGGTCGGAATATACTCGGATAGATCAAGCAAGCAAAATGCAGCGTCTCTGAAGAGGTGTTTCCACCTTGGACCGGGACCCACTTGCGAAGCAGTGCAGTTCTGTGCTCATAAAAGCAGAGTGTCATTAATAAGTTGGAAACTGGTGCCATTTATTTATTGATATAAAGTTCAACGTTACACCTGACTAAAATCTTTTGATCCGGGATAAACCATTGCTATTGATCATTTACACAAAGTCACAAGGCACTAAAAATTTTAATTTTAGCATTCGAGAGTATTTGTTTACCCAGAATGCTCATTTGTACCAGCATAAACAGTTATTTGTGAGCTAAAGGCGCATGTTTGTTTTTCCTTTTAGACTCTTCAGTGTCCCACGGGCATAACACACATTGGTAATAAGGACCAGACAAATTTTTAGCACAAGCTGCATTAGAAGCTTTGATGTACTTTTAGATTAAGCGAAGTCTACAGTGATGTCTTCAAAAATACAAATATAAAGGGAGCAAAGTTAAACTATCTTCCCATCTGCACTCTCCCCCAAAGCAGCGATCATTAAAGGCTCCGCATGTAGTACTGTGGCAACTGGAGATTTGTATGGACCTTGTTGAAAACTTCTGATGAACCATTCCCCGATGAGAAGCATGCTAAAGAAGACCTTCAGAGGGATATTTCTCTGACTTATTATATCCCAGCAGAAACTGTACTTCAGTGAAAAGCAAACTTTAAGCATTAGCTGCTTTGAATCAAGATTGGTTTATTAATGATCTAAAGCCCTAAAGAACTGTGTTGATCAAACTTAGCATGCTCTCTATAAGCATGAGACATTTTTTTTTTTTTAAATAAGATCATTTCAAAATCCTGTGGCAGAATTTTCAAGCTTTTCTTGTTCTGTCAGTAAAAGAGGAGGGTTAATCCCTCTGGATCCCTGTTTACTGTAAATGACATTGCACCATAAATAATTTAAAATGAACAATTTACAGTTTTCAATTACTATATTGACTATGTTGAATTTATTTATTATTTATAAAAAAAAAAAAAGTAAAGTGCAAAAATGTTTTAAAAGTTGATAACTTTGTTCTAGAACAAAGTTAGCGGTGCCACAATGCTATAAAGCTGAAACCACCTAGTGCACTGTAAAAATTATTTTCATGGTTTGTTATCACAACATGTTTTCTTTTGTCAAATCAACTTAGATAATGTGGTTCAGATAACATAATATTTTGAGTTTCTGTTGATTAAATCAATCACCTTCATTGTATTAACTAAAATGTTTAATTTCAATGAAAATTCAAAATTTAAAGACAACCAGGTAACTTAAGTTAAACCAACAATTATTTTTTACAGTGTGGCAAGTGCAATCCTGCATTTTATTATCTTACTTGTAATGACCGCAGAAAGAAACATGATCTCAAAGCTTTGAAAGAAAAGCTTAAAGGGATAGCTCACCCAAAAATTCTGTCATTAATTACTCACCCTCATGTCATTCCAAACCTGTAAGACCTTTGTTCATCTTCAGAACACACCGTTTACGTTGAAGACACAGTGCGGCGTTCTACGTTTGAAAGCCGACTCATTATTGGCCGCTGCTGTGTCAGCATCATATGCATGCGTCGTGGTGCTCAGCGTCAGCCAATACTGAGGCGGCGTTCTGACGTAGAACCTGGAAGGAGACTGACAGGGAAGAGAAGAAATTGTAACTGTAATAAAGTCATTATTTTTGTTTTGTTTTTGCACACAAAAAGTATTTTCTTGCTTCATAACATTAAGTTTGAACCACTGTAGTCACATGGACTATTTTAACAATGTCTTTACTACCTTTCTGGGCCTTGAAAGGTGCAATGAAGTTGCTGCCTCTGTGTGGTTCAGATACCTCTCGGATTTCATCAAAAAATATCTTAATTTATGTTCCAAAGATGAACGAAGGTCTTACGGGTTTGGAATGACATTAAGGGTGAGTAATTAATGACAGAATTTTCATTTTTGGTGAACTAACCCTTTAAACTAAAGTGCAGTCACATAGCCTACTGGCCATTGTCTATCGTTAATAATGTAGTGATTTATGAAGCACATGCAGCTCACACGGAAGTCACTTTCAAACCAAGCAACTTTCTGTTAGTCGCCAAACCGCATTAAATGTGACTGCATTTTTTTTTTTTGCTATTGAGATGACTGGAAAAAAAATGTCCCAATCAACCTTAATTCACCCTACAATTAGACTATATTGCCTGATCTACATTTAGTGTGATATAAAGTTAAGACAATAAGAAAGAAAGAAAGATAAAGGAAGGTGTAAATTTAGGATGGGGGTTCACCATTCCTTTCCAAAGCTCAATTAAGAGCTTGTGTCCGCTAGCTTCTTTTCCAAGTTGTGAATTATTTATCTTTGAATTGTTAATAAATAATAACAGAGGACTCCGGGGACCCTGCCCGGTCAATTAGGCAATGAAGAGGGTGAGTCAGAGCAACGGGGGTCGACGCATTATTAACATCAGCCCTATCTCTCACTTTCTTCATCTTCATTATATTGCTCGCCTCAATACAATGCCCAACTTCAAACAGCCTGACGGATCAACTCCTCATATTCATCTTACCTTCTTCTTTTGCTTCCCTTTTGTATATTCCTAATTTTTGCTGTCTTTATGCCTAGGTTTTTTTTTTTTCCTCTTTCAAGTCGTCTCCCTGTTCGAGAGCTTTCTTTAGTGTTCATCATTAGTTTGATTACACATTTCTGTCGAAGTGCTTGAAACATACTTGAATAATAGTATGGATAATAGATCAATCGATAAATGGGATGTACATAGTATCTATGCAGTCATGTTTTGTGTTGTTATAAAGGTGTATGGATATAATAGATCTGGCACAACTAGTGTTTGGTCATTAGCACTATTTTAGACATTTGTAGGATTATATATAATAAATTGTAGGTCTACTTATTTGGCCCAAATCACACTAAAATCGGTATATCTATGAGCATATGCGTTGAAGAGCACATGTGAGGCTTCTGTGAGGACGCCAATGGACTACTTTTATTGTAGCCATATCACCCTGTAGCCCAACACTGGTTGCCCACTGAAGCTAAGCAGGGCTGAGCCTGGTTAGTATCTGGATGGGAGACCTCCTGGGAAAACTAGGTTGCTGCTGGAAGAGGTGTTAGTGAGGCCAGCAGGGGGTGCTCACCCTGTGGTCTGTGTATAGTGATGGGGACACTATACTGTCAAAAAGCACCATCCTTCAGATGAGGCGTTAAACCGAGGTCCTGACTCTCTATGGTCGTTAAAAATCCCAGGATGTCCTTCGAAAAGAGTAGGGGTGTAACCCCAGCATCCTGGCCAAATTAGCCCATTGGCCTCTGTCCATCATGGCCTCCTAATCATCCCCATACACTGATTGGCTTCATCACTCTGTCTCCTCTCCACCAATCAGCTGGTGTGTGGTGGGCGTTCTGGCGCAATATGGCTGCCGTCGCATCATCCAGGTGGATGCTGCACATTGGTGGTGGTTGAGGAGATTCCCCCTTCTGTATGTAAAGCGCTTTGAGTACCCAAAAAAGCGCTATATCAATGTAAGGAATTATTATTATTATTATTACTTGCACTGAGCCTTGTGACGCACATCCGGTTTGAAATGTTAGACCTTTCCAAACTCAACAGAACTTTAAGTTTAATCCAAAATAAGCCGTGATTCTTTCACCACAGGGTGTCAGCGCTCTACTAGTGATCGCGATGCTGCAGTGTGAGACGCGATAAATAAGATCAGAATTAACATAATATTTTAATCACTATCCTGTGCCATTTTTTACTGACAATCATTTGTATGTAATTCACACATTTATGCCAAAAATCCTAATATTCGAAGTAGTTGCGCTGTCGTTGCGTTATTCTAAGTTTAATTAAATATTTAACATCGTTAAGGCAGTTATCACATTCATTAAGCCATTTCAAACACTGGAATAAAAGAGCACCAATGCAAGCAATACTGCTAGTACGAAAATTAACTATAGTTACTACACTCTTACTATAGTAAAACCATGGTTCGCCTTCATAAGTATCTGATTAATTATAACTATTATATAAAAGGTAAGTAATACTGCTGTTTAATCGTCAGCTTGGTTTGTTTGTGCATGTCTTGTATGCTTATCTGCTCTTTTACAGTCAGAAAGCAGCTAACGCGCGATGCTAACGGTGCTAACTGACTTTTACAGTCATTGTCATTCTGTAAACAGATTGTCAGGAGGGAATCAGCGATGCTTGACAGTTTTAACTTGTTTTTGTTTGCAGTGCAGCTGTAACGTAAAATAGTCTTGCCATTGTGATAATGCGTTGTCCCACCCATTTACTACACATAATATAGTAAAACCATGCGCCTTCTTAAGGGTATTTATCAGTCAAATTCATTTAAATGTAAATTTAACAGGTATGAAATATGATTAAGAGAAAAACACTGCTAATGAGAAGACAAGCTCTTGACGGCGGCAGGTTAGTGGGGAAATACGTTTATTATTCAGAATGCACATTTGGAAGGGAAATATATTAATAAACATTTCAGCAGGTTGAAAATAATAATGTTAATGCAGAGAATATGACTAATTGTTTAAAAAACATTTGGCAGCCCTAAAACGTAGTAATAATCTGCGTTTCTCTCTGTATAAGTGCGCTGAACGCTGACCGGAAACGCTCGAGCCGTAATGAGTAGAACGCGGAAGTAGTTGTGCAAGTAGTCCATTGGCTCTTTTAACTCTGTGGCTGCGCCGAAATCACATAGCCGCCTACTTTCTTGAGTACTTATTTCGAAAAAGTAATTACTTCACGACTGCTAAAAAATATATGTTCTATATAGTAGGCTATGAATGTAATCTGGTGTGGGAACAAAATTGGTCTCTACTCGGACCCGGCGTAAGTTGCATCGCTTCACTGCCATTCAAAAATCTTCTCCCGCGGCTTCATGCTAGCAAAGTGTCCATGATCGATCGATAAATGGATGTACACAGTATCTATGCCGTCATGTTCTGTGTTGTCATAAAAGTGTATGAGTATAATAGATCTGGCACAACTAGTATGCACACTTCATATCCTGAAATTCTCGCCGGAAGTAGTAGGTCAGTACTTTTTTCCTACTGTTTTTCACCTACTTAAGGAAGTATGCGATTTCGAATTTTTTTATCCCTTTTAAAAACTTATTTGTGCCATGCTTGAGCATATTTTGTTTAGAGGGGTTTTCCAGAGCCCTATCCACTTTATTATTCAACGCGGAAGTAAGGCGTTTTCTGTAGTCAGGGCACTGATCAGGGTGTCGGCCATTTTAAGGGCTGTCTCAATCGCAAAATCCTTCCAGGACACTGAAACGTTCGCTCCCTGAAAAGTCCCACAATGCACCATGAAAACCAGGGAGCATCGATGCTCACTGTGCTCCCTTAACAGAAGTTCTGAAGCGCGAAACTTGAATCACGTGAGCCAACTCACTACACGATATATGTTTTTAAAAATACAAACCATTATTTTATTATATTTCAGAATAAACATACATCGCTAGACAGGTAATGAACATAATCTAGCTAACATCTATAATTTATTTACGGCTGAAATGTTGCACGTATATGTACCAAGCAAATAATTTATCATAATGTACTTTAAATAACGTTACAAGTAATGTCAGAAAGATATCATCTCTGCTGTTCATAAATACCAGTAGTGATGTTGTACAATGAGGACGTTGTCACGTCGCCGGAAATAGTCATAAGTGTCCCAGTGTGTAGTGAACCAGCGTCCTTTGCTGTCCTTACCAGTGCCCGAATTCGTGTATACCATATACTGATTCACGAGCTAGGGAGCTAGGGAGCTAATTGAGACACACCCAAGGTGTTTTCTGTGAATGTGCGAGACTTCCGATTTATTAGCCGCTAGCTATCTATCTTATTTTTCAACGCGGAAGTACGCTGTTTCCCGTGAATGTGCGCTCCGTAGAGAAAGAACGAGAAGAATATCAACGTGCAGTAAACCGTAAAACTGTTTGCGCTACAAACCAGCGTGTTTATAGGCCTAATTAAGACAACACATTAAAATAATATGGTAAGAAATACTAGTTTGCGATATGCAAGCAGCATAACCAGCTGTTATGTACAACTAAAATAAAATAACTGGAAGCGAATGAAACCGGAAGCCAGACACATTAATTTACAAATGACGGCTCTGCTCTTACCTAAAAAATAAGGTGGATGTAAGGTCGGAGTAAGAGTTGGTGAAATGTGGACATTCATAAAATGAATGCTGAGAATCACTGATTATCCATAATCACTATAACTAATTGCATGTACGTGTCATCCTAACTTGAATGGAATATGAACATATTTTTTATGTTTGACACTCAAGGTATGATGTGTCCACCAGAGGGCAGTGTAACCATGTTCTCATGGAGTAAAGCAAGTTTGTATTGATTGCATTTTATAAATGCCATTTTGATATATTGTATATAATACAATAACGCTGACCCACTGTGTCTACTAAGCATAAGTAGTCACTGTTTAAGTTTATTATCACTGTATTATCAGCTGTTTTGATGTAACATAGTATAAAGATGCTGACAAACTATAGATATACATGTTCTTAATTTGTAATTATGTAAATAACAATGCTTGATCAATTACAAACATTTGTGTAAATCTGTAGAGTAACCTCTTTCTAATGCAAATTAATTATAATTATACAATATATTAGCATACAAGATATAACAATTTATCAATTACTCACTCAATCTCACACACAGTATTACATTCATTCCTTGTAACATTAGGTATTGCACCACTTCATCAGTCCATCACTGAATGTCTCTGGTTGATTGTCTCATCTTCATTCTAAAGTTTTGTCACTCCAAGCTAAAGACTTCCTCTTGGCAAGCTCCATCCAGGACGGCTGAGCTCCATCTGACCGTGGCTGCTGCTGAGAGACGTCCGGCGGTGATGTTGCTGGAATCTCAGATGTGACGGTAAGCGCTATCGCAGAGGAACACAAACTTACACATCAATGTCTATATCAAATGACAAAGCTTTGATGAACAGCAAAAAATTGCAAACATTTTAAAAATGACAGTCAAAGCAGTGCTTTACTTTCTGTGTTAGGTGGGATGGGTTTTGCATTCCCATCCATCTTGTTGGAGGCTGCTGCTTTCTTTATTGTGTCATCTTCTGCTGTACAGTTCCTACCATTGTCCTGCAAAGAGTAAAGGAATAATCTTTTTATTGGATCTTTACTTGAATTTACATCTTAATGAGCATAAATTAATTAAGAGACTACACGGAATATGATCTATATTTTATAATATATAATTTTTCATATATATATATATATATTTTTTTTTTTTTAATTATTATTTCAGTTAACATTTATAATATATATAGATATATATTAAATGTTAAATATCTATATATTTTCCACATATTTTGAATTGCACATTGCATTGTGTTGTGTTTTAGGTTTAAAGGAAATGTACATAAACTCAACAGACTCAACCTTTTACTTTTTTTTTTCCTGATTTTCCATGGATTTTTATATATATATATATATATATATATATATAAAGTGTGTTCTGTGCTATCCAGCCATGTTACCTGCTTGTCTTTTGTTCCACTAGGTGCTGGTTTAGTAGGAAGTCTCTGTGAGGCCGGCTGGATTGGTGTGTTCAGTGTGTGCTGTGTTTTCAGAGGATGAAGCGCAGTGGTCAGTGGCTGTGTTTTAGGCTGTAAGGCTGGTTTGGGAGGCTGTGCAGGAGGTGCTGTTAAAGGTGAAGGGTGGACTGGTGAGTGATTTGTGGCCAATCTGCTCAATAATGGGTGGTAAACCCTGGTCTTCTCTCTGGCCAGACTCATCCAGCCTGGCTCAGACACAGCCTCTTTAGTTGCTCCTGTTGTATTTTGGATAGATGGTTTTCCATCTGTGTAAAAAAAAACCAAAAAAACAATTTTATTAAGACACACGTCAACTAGAAAGAATTGTACATTTCACTTTTTCTGTGTTATGAACTAACGCAATAATCAGTAACTTATTATTACTTTTGGATGACAAATTCTGATAACAGCTGTTTTCGTTGATTAACACTGCTGTGCAGTTATTTGTATGAGGATTTTCCATGGCAGTCTATTATTTTGGCATTCAATTATTTTTCAAGTAACATTTTTTTTAAACAATTTTATTTTAAGTGCCCCTATTAGGCTATTTTAAAGGTTCCTCATTTTGTTTTGGAGTCTCCTACAATAGGTTTACATGCATCCAAGGTCAAAAAACATAATTTATCATAATATACATTTCACATCACCTAATTTCTCAAAGAGTCTGAAAACGGTTTGTTCGAAGAGTCTGTCTCCCTAAACCCCTCCTTTCCGAGAGCTACTCTGCTCTGATTGGTCAGATGGCCCAGTCTGTTGTGATTAGTCTATCACTTACAGCACGTGTTGGAAATGAAACCGCCATTACCATATCTGAATTTTAGCTCTAGAGACTTCCTCAGCACTTGATACACAGTCATAAGTATGATATGAATTTGTTACATTGTTACATAGATATGTAACAGGAAGTGAGACTGGAATTGTTGATGTTTCGTTTCTCGTTTCGGCAGTTTTTAGGAGACAATAACTTTATTTTGCGTGCACTTGGATCTTTAAAACTTTACAGACATATTACATTCACAAACAACTGTACTACACACTACATGAATGGTAATATTTGAAAAAGAATAATGAGGGGACCTTAACTATAATAACCTTGGTTCAAATATCCAGTTCCCTAAACATTCGAGTTTAATTTGATCATCATTTCTTTGAAATAAAATGTCAAATGAACCAATTCAACAAACAGATATCATATATTCTGTATATAGTTCAACAGAAAGAAGAAAGACATTTACACTCACTGTCTTGGGCAGCAAGCTGACACTCCAGGCTCTGTGAATCTTGTTTTTTGGAAACACTTTGTTTACTCTTGGAATTGCCATCACACATATTTCTAAAGGTTTCTGCTTTCCCAGCATGCTCTTCTGAGACAGCTAGTGCTGTATTAGACTCTAAACTGTACCGTTTGGTTTCATCCTTAATTTTGGAAACCTCAGAGTGATATTTCAGCGACCGAGAGGTTGCGCGGAGCTGCACCCCAAAAGTATTCTTCCTGTCTTCAGGTTCCACTAGTTTCTCTGTTTCCACATGTTCTGTAGCAGTATCTGTCTTCTTAAGACTGGTTCCTGTTGTTGGTTTGGACATAATAGGAGGTGTTACTTCTTTACGAAAACCTTTTTTATCTTGCGTTTGACGGAGAAAACTCTGAAACTCTGTTGGTTTCGTTTCTCTCGCTTCATCTTTCTGCAACTCTACGTTGGGTTTGTTGGATTGGGTCTTGATTCCTGGAACACCTTTCAAATGTCCCTCATTCTGCTTTGTCACAGTCTCACTTGTTTTGGAGTGATTCTTTGCAAATGCAATGAAAAACTGCATCCTGTCAGCCAGTTCAAGTGCACTTTCCACTCCAGCTTCCCAAGGTTTTGTTGAGGCCTCCATGGCTCCTTTTGGAGATGGAGGGCTTCTTGTTTCCATTTTAGGCTTTGTGATGCGAGGCAGAGGTGCAGGAGATAGTCTAAATGATGCTTCCTCTTGGGTGCTTTCCTTTCTGTCTGTTCCACACATAAGATTCTCAGTCGTCTGAATCTGGATGTCATTTGTATCATGTGTCAGGATAGGTGAATGGGGTCTTAATGACTGTATTTCTCTTGATGGTTGTGTAGATTCTGGAAATCCTAAAGGTGATGGTGAACCTGAGGAGCTCGAGGTCAAGCCAAAGGACATAGGCTGCAGATAAAGAGGATTTGTGGTGACTGTCCCCTCAGATTCAGGAGATTCTTCCAACTTTAGGATTTCAACACCCAGAGATGGGAAATGAATTTCAGTTCTGTTGGGGTTCTCCTCTTGGTTCTGCTCTGAAGCTGCAGGAGTTGTCGCTGTAGGTTCTGGAGAGGTGCATTTCTCTTTTAGATCCGAAGTCGGAGAGGAAGACAAGCGATGGTGCACAGTCTCAGTGAACGTCATAGTTTCATCATCATCCTCCTCCTCAGACAGAACATTGTCCAAATCACTGATGCTTTCTGAACGATACCTGGGAGAAAGAGATACCTGAAAAACAGAGACCGAAATGCCTTCAAATTTGTTGTTTAAAATAACAGTTTTAAATTAGTAATGATTAAGTATTCGTAACTTTTTGCAGAAGTTATCAGTGATTTTCATCTAATATTTATATTTTATTTAAATTAATGAAATTTTTTTTGTAGTGTTTGTTAACAATAACAACACTACCACGGACCAATCGGCTATAATCTCAAGGTCAGAATTCAGCAACAGTAAAATGAATATAAAATAAAAATCTACTTTAAATGGGACTTTAAATTAGTTATTTTAAAATGATATCTTTAGTTTAGTTACTTAAATACATAAAGAATAAAATAAACACATATTTGTAAATAAAATAATTCTAAATGAATAAAATAAGCACTTCCAGTGTCCACACTGCCATTGATTACAATGAGAAGGATCTAGTTTTTTATTACACATCCAGTGTAACATTGTCACATTAATTCTCTTTAAACTACTTTATGCTCTTTAAATCTAATTATACATACAGCTTGATGTGAAGTAGCTGAGGCATATGCATTTTATCACCCTCACGGTCTTACCGTTGGCACTCTGTTTCCCCTGGTGCTGGCTCGTTGGTTCCTCGGTTTGACTGACATGCGATGATGGGCAGCTGAGTTATCCAGCCTGGCCATGTAACATGCAGGGCTACTGAAGTCAACTCCTGAAGTGGGTGTGGTCGAGACTGAGGTGGGGGAGATGATTGGCTGTTTGGAGACTGGGGATAGAGGCCTTGATGATGGCTGGAAAAGATCGCCCTGAGTGAGACAATATTTACATACAGTAATGTGTATACATATGTATATTGTGTTTATTCAAAAAGGTTGTTTTGAATTTGGTTTGTCAATATTATGTATTATTATTATTATACATGAATATTACCTGTTCCTCTTCTTCACTTCCTGTTCCAGCTAAACTCAGAGAGCTCAGATGTTTTTGAGATTCAGGATACTGTAAGAAAAATTCCATTAATAAGGTCAAAGTTAAAGTAGTAGCAAATGTCTGCTATGTTTTAAGCCTAAGCTTTCCATCTCTATTGTTCTGTTACCTTGTAAACAGCTCCATGCATCACTCGCTCATGGAAGGACGTTTCAGGTGGACTGCACGGTAAGCCATCGTCCTCTGAAGTGGTTCCTGAGTCCTCTGTGCGTTTACCAGGAATCAACATTGGAGGAGGACCTAGATGTAAGTTCTGTTGCTGTAGTTTCAACTGCGGAAACAAAATATAAACCACTTGCTATTAAATGAACCCCTTACTCAAATAACAGTTGAACAAAGCACACTGCCTGAGCATAATAAGAGTATCTGAAATTATTCTGCGATCTTTTAAACAAAAACATTTGCAAGCTGTTGGTTTTCCCACAAAGAACATTCCCTTACTTGTAAGGCCTTAATTTTGCCATGAACGTTCTCTTGTGAAAGAACTCGTGTTGGTTCTGTGGACTGGGTCTGATCGGTAAAGAAGATGCTATCATGAGACAGCGCCCTGGAGCTCAGACACTGCGGATACCTGCGGATCAGATTAAGTAAGTTCATTTTTATATATATATATATATATATATATATATATATGATTAGTCAGATGAGTAAACAAACAGGACAGCTTATTGATTTTAAAGTGCCCCTATTATGTTATTTTATGTTGTTTATTTGTTTTGAAAGTCTCCTACAATAGGTTCACATGCATCTAAAAAAAAAAAAACACTTTGGGCCCTATTTTAACGATCTAAGCGCATGGTTTAAAGCGCACGGCGCAAAATCAAAATCCACTTTTGCTAGTTTAACGATGGTTTAACTGTCCCTATTCTCTTAATAAGTATTGAGTGTGTTTTGGGCGTAATGTGCAATAAATCAATCAGAGTCTCGTCTCCCATTCCCTTTAAAAGCCAGTTGAGAAACTGAACGCTTCTTTAGTGAGGAAACGGATCTGCTCGTGCGCAAGGCACAAGCAGACCATCTACGGGAAAAGTTGGGTTCCACCAAAGCATTTTTATCTTTATGCACACAATAATAATCTTTTACATTGTAATCCTTTTATTTTTAATATTTGGCATGTTTGTGTGCTGCTGCGCCTCCCTGTGTGTGTAATAAGCGGAGTGTACATGCATTGTGCACCCGCCTATAGGCACATATTACTAACTCGCTCTTTATAAAAAATTAAAAAGTAAAAAAATAGTAACGCGCCAAGAATGTGAGAGAACACACCACGTTTTCAGACCAGCACACCCATGGGCAAAAATATAGATGCAAATGCATTTGCTATTTAAACAACATGGCGCGGGACATGAAAATGATAACTGCGTCAGGCTGAAACTAGCAGAAAACCCTTGTGTCGCGCCTGGCGCCACATTGCACCGGGTGTATGATAGGGCCCTTTCTCATTATACACATTGCAGCATCACCTCTCTTCTCACTGTCTGAAAATGTTTAATAAAGATTTCGGTCTCTTTAAACCCCTCCTTTCTGAGAGTGTACTCTGCTCTGATTGGTCAGATGGCCCAGTTGTGGCCCTGTTGTGATTGCTCTATCCCTTAATGCACGTATTGGAAATGAAACACCCATTACCATATCTGAATTTAAGCTCCGGAGACTTCCTCAGCACTTGATACACAGTGATACGAACAGTAATGATGGCGTCGGTTTTAACGTATCTATTTCAGCCCAAGTCCTCATCCTCTGGAAGTGCTTGCAAAGTGGATTTGCTTTGGCAGCACAGAGAACAGTGTCTTCTCGACATAACATATCCAGTCTCAGCTACAACTACAGTGTTTGAGGGTCAAAGTAGATGTTGTTCACAGATAGCCAATGAAGACTATAGGCTGACATTATGCAAATTTGTTGTTTCAAGCCTATGTAGGTTCGTGCTGGAAGTAAGACTGGAATAACCAATGACTCGTTTCAGGCAGTTCAGAATCGGTTCTTTCTTGCATATAACTTTCATATCAACATTTATCATGAACTTTGGTTTGCAGATCTTTACATTCACAAACAGCTATATTACACACAACATGAAAGTATAAGCATAATAGAGGCACTTTTAATTTATTGATATATCAGCGACTTACAAAATCTCGTCTTCAGAGTCGTAGACTTCCCTTCTGCCCCCTGGAGCAGTGATGTCACTAGCGGACTGGCTTTGCTTAATCAGCCCTTCGCTTTCCTTTTTCTTCAGTTTCCCAAAGAAACGTGTCTTTAGCTGCTTAAAACGTGACTTCTTCCTTCCTGTTGAAGAGACCAGGAATAAAAAAAGATTGATTTGAAGATCTGTTTGTAAAGTAAGGTCAGATTTGGTTCTGTCTGATTTTATTTACCAGAGTTATTGTTACTTGTATTATTAATTATTTATTCAATATTGGTGTCTTATATCATAAGGCTACTGTGTTACAGTGATTTAACTGTTGTTAAAGGAGTTTTAGACATTCTTGCTTAATGTTGTCTAAAAATAGCCCTTAAACGTAGTAAAATCACTAATCCATGTCTCTATTGCATTAGTATTTCTCATCAATAAATCCTTAAAAAGAAAACACGTGAATGTATTCCAATCAGGAATTCGAACAATCACAAACCTGTGACTTCCTCTCCATTTTTGTCCATTTCTCCAGAGCTGGAGTCCATGTTTTTATCTGCTGATCCACAGTAGAAGAGAAAATCATTTAATGACACTTTAATGAGAAAAAAGGCTTTTAAATCTCAGTGTGCAGACTGAATGGAATTAACAACCAGAATCTTGCTCATTTGTGTGAAAGTGTGTCTGCTGCATGTCTTGTGTTTATAGCAGTAAAGATCAGCTGATCACAGTTAACTGATGCACTCTGTTTGCACTTTAGTACATAATTTCCTGTGTTCAAAGGTGATTTGTTGGGATCCTCAATGCCCTTATAAGGAAAGCTGTTCCTGTTTTCAGTTTGAAAGTTCTTTATATGGAGACAGTAGCTGAATTCAGAATAGCATACTACCATACTTCTTTACTAAGAAAAGGTAAATGTTATATATATATATATATACTATAAAAACATCAGCAGCCTAGTTGTCTATTAGTCTAATACATCTATTAGTATTGTGCACTACTACGTCATATTACGCAGATTATTGCTCACGAGTTTCATGACTTAGATGTAAAGTGAGAGAGTGATGTGCTGGTCTTTTTGCTTTAATACTGGCAAACATGTCGACACACCGCATCTGCTTTCATCCTGTTGGGCTTGCCCTACTGGCAAACCACAGACTGTGTAAACGTCTCCTGTGTCTTTATATTGGCTTTGTGTTGTGATATAATCAGTGGCCTCTTGTAATACAGTGACTTCTAAAGGGAGAGAATATGTAGTTCACTTTGGCCAGGTCACCAGTTGCTTAGTGATGCACCAGGGTGACGTAATTTTTAGTGAATACTAGATTGTGTCTACCTGCAACCTGGGAAACCAAGCCCTTTTCCAAGCTCTTACAATTCATTAACCTCTCTCTCTCTCTCTCTCTCTCTCTCTCTCTCTCTCTCTCTCTCTCTCTCTCTCTTTTGTTGT
Organism: Elopichthys bambusa; assembly: GCA_037101425.1. Taxonomy (NCBI): domain Eukaryota; kingdom Metazoa; phylum Chordata; class Actinopteri; order Cypriniformes; family Xenocyprididae; genus Elopichthys; species Elopichthys bambusa. The sequence goes on from CM074436.1 coordinate 33,803,592, forward strand.
GCAGCTGCTAAGATTTACTGTGTGGTTGCTAGGGTGTTGCTATTCTGAGGCTGTGTTCAAAATTGCCCCCTATACCCTTACAGTTTTTCTCAATTGCTAACACACTATAAATGATTTATTTGACACAATTTCCCAAACCATTTATTCAATTTCTCAAAACTATAAACACATTCCAATTTTCTTAATGATTTCTGCAAAACTCAGAAAAAATGCCCTTATTTTACAGTGGTTTAACCATGTTTTCATTCGGAAAACACAAACACATAGTATAATCAACACAAGTGTCACTATGTAAACTCAAATAGCACACATTTATCCATCAGTAAACATTCAGTAGCAAAAATGATGAAACACCAATCAGGATATTGGGATAATATAAACAGGAGCACAGCTGATTGTGCTTTATAAATTGCATCCTGGAATCACTGACAGGGTTTTTTTTTTTTTTTTACTACTTACACATACAATATAATTACAGTACACAGTAACAGTACTTATTTCTTTATTTATTTATTACTTATTGCATACACATTTCATATTTAGTTCTTTGGTTTTTTAACTTTTCTTCTTCTTGTAAGATCAACTACTTTATCTACTTTATCTTCTGTAAGATCACTTTACAGTAGTGAAATGCAACAATGAGCTTTAGGGGAAATTATTTTCATTTTACTCTATCTGCACTCTTTCATTTATGTTGTATACTGTAATAGACACTTAACTGCCAAATTATTCTTGAATACCAATAAGAGGTATTTTTGTTACAGTATTATGAATTGATCTCACTAGTGTTCACTGGGCAGGAAAGTAGTCTGTGTATTTGCAGGTTTTGTGTGTCATCTAAGACCAAAGTTTGATTTTGTCAAAGTTTTTGACTGAAATATTTGATTTTGACATGGAAGGTCAACGGCTAGGGAATACCCATAATGCACTGTGAGAGTTGCACGCCGAATGAATTCTCTCATCTGACCAGAAGATGGCGCCTCCGTCCATTTCTAAGAGACCCCCCCCCCCCCCCCCCCACTTTAATTATAAACCAGGTTGAGATTTTAAATCTGATCACTTAGAAGTAATAGCACATCTTTCCTCAACAAGCATTTAAATAATTAAGCCAAATTTTAATACTTAGTATTAGTGCTTTGTTGAAATAAGTACCTAAACATGAGTATGAGGAATAATAATACTGATGCTAACAATGCTAACCTAAAAAAAAAAAAAAAAGTTATCATGGCTGTAACTTTATCCTGTTGTGCTCTCTGGGGTGCGTGTGTCTGAAACATAGCATGAAATGGTTCTATAAAACTATTAAAAAAAATAAGCAATCAATTTATGTAAATGGTTGTGAGTGTGAGCATACGCACACACACCTGCTACTACTGTCCTCAGGCCTTAACCAAACAATCTAATGACAGAAATACCAATAAGCCCTGTTGTCCTTGCTGTCTAATATCGAATCATTATGCCATGTGCTTCTGAGCGTGCAGAGGATGACAAAAGTGCTATACATTCACGTCACGCACTATAGTAGTCAGGATTAGGATCAACACAATGGCAGATAATAGACTCTTGTTTAAACAAGAGATCAAAAATCAATATTATGTAATAACCAAGGAAGGCTAGAACATCAAAGGGCGGCTTTCTAAGTCATCTTCCCGCAGGTCCTATTCATAAATATCAATGTGTTTGCATATGGCTGTATTGGCTGCTGAGTAATGGCTGCTGAAAATTCAGCTTTGCCATCACAGGAATAAATTATATTTTTAAATACATTCAAATAAGAAAAAGTTATTTTAGATTTTATAATAATATTTCAAAATGTTAATGTTTTTACTGTATTTTTGATCAAATAAATGCAGTCTTGGTGAGACTTTCAAAAACATTTTAAGCCTCTATTTCACATTGTTCCAATATATTTAAATTTTGTGTTGTATTTATTCTTTGTTTTTAACTATATTATTATAATATTTTATTTCTGTACAATTTATTACAAGCTAGATCACCAATATAACAATTTGAGTGAAAAGTTTGTTTAAAATAAAATGTTTTAGTTTAGAGACCTAGAAATAGTGCTTGTAAATAGTACATCATGTTTCATTTTAGATGTCTCAGGATCCTTTAAACTTTCAATTAGATAATGAATTCCAGATTTTCACAGTAAACACAGTAAAATGTTTCCCCTAATTCAACATAAAACTTAAGTTTAGTTGCTGCCTTAAAGGTGCAGTAAGTGATTTCTGAGAAACACTGTTGATATTTAAAATTGACACAACAAACACACCCCTCCCTTTATTGCTCCGCCCCCAAAATAAAAACACACTATGCAAACACAGGCGCCTAGCATATATTTACAAAATTGTTTGTTGTGTTGATTTAAATTTTCAACAACGTTTCGCTTACTGCACCTTTAAATTGAAGTAAAATCAAATTAGCTGTACAAGTCATATCAACTCAACAGTGAAGCAGCGTCCTGAATTGGTTGTAAAATGAAAATGAACAAAAACATTAAATAGAAATTCTTCTAAACTTACCAGAAGCTTTAAGTTAAAGCAGAATGATCTCCCTCGTCTGAGAACTTCCTTTGTTTTCTTCTGTGGCCTTTTCCGCTGTGGTCTCTAGTTCTTGATTGTTTAGATCATTGACATCTGCAAATGAAGTTGAAGAGGGGAATATAGCAGGGCAGAAAGACTGGGTTAGGGAAAGAGAGACAGAGAAGAGAGAGAGAGACCAGGAACAAAAAGTTTCATAGTAACAGGATGTGAGGGCAGTAAATTAGATGTTGTAAAAACTGCTTTGGATCTTGTCATTGGTTACTGTAGGTATGGTGCTTTTTTTTTGTTGTCATTTTTGGAGCCTGACGACATCCATTCCCATTCAATTCTTTCAATGTACTGCTACATTTTTCCTTTTGTTTTGCACAGTAAGGGTTTGGACCGACATGAGGGTGAGTAAGTGATGACTTTCTTCACCCTCTCTATATTTGCGTACACCTTCATGACCTGCTCAACTCTTGCATTGTAAGGAACTCAAGGAAAGTCCCTTAATGATGTTTAGTAAAAGCCCTTACTAAAGCATCTTTTTCCTCTGTAGGAGTTAATAATTACAGTAGGCAGGTGGCTTTTCCCCTAAAATATTAAAGTGATCATTGGCTTTAATACTTGCCAGGAAAAAAATGAAATTCCATTTTTGTACTAAAAATTAAATTGCCAGTATTTTCTGAAATGAGTAATGATTTGAATACCATATGTGACCCTGGACCACAAAACCAGTCATAAGTCGCACGGATCTATTTGTAGCAACCTGCTGGGTAGTTTTATTCAACTCAGTTATTGTTTAATAATTACTGTATTGCTTGCTTAAAATGAACCCAAAGTATGTTGGAAATTAACATTTATTAATATGTTTAACAAATGTATTAATAAGTTAAAAGAATATTAATTAAACAATAAACATTTATTAAATTGCTTATTAATAAATGTTTACCTTTTGATTATTATTGTTGCCTCTTATGTGTATGATTTTTAATTTCCAACCAATTTTGGGTTAATTTTAATCCAGCCACTTCCTAGCAGGTTGGGCAAACATTTAACCCAACTGCAGCTGGGTTAAAACAACCTGATCGCAGGATTTGTCCATTTTCAACCCAACTTGGGTTGTTTTTAACCCAGCATTTTTAGAGGGTATGTTCATTATGCTATAATGTGGGTATTCTGTATATACCTTTTACAACAAATATATTGTAGATTCTATACATCTTGTGTTTTGTGTCACTATACGTGACTATATTGTTACCAGACCCCACAGCCAAGATCTTAATTCCCTTTTACATTTGTGCATATAATGTTTTGACAATAAAGTGAACTGATTTGAAAACACTTCCAGCTACAGATCCATCAGCAGTGAATAGGATGAAGTTGTAGACTGAATTTCAGACTTTTAGCAGGTCAAAAGCTCAGTTGTCATTAAAAAGCAAAGGTTCGCATCAATGTTCAGACGCATGCAAATAAACATCCCAATCCCTTGAGTAGTTACTCGTTCTTACCACTGACTTGGCCAAGGTAAATTTGATTAAAAATGCAATTTAGTTCATTAGCCGTGCTTCCTGTGATATTTATCTCTGTATTGACATTGAAAACTGCTGGTTTTCAGCATGCCCAGGTGTGTTTTCTGTATTTGCATATCTCCGTGGCCCTTTGAACTATGTTTTGTGCACTACAACTGATTTAAAACTAAGCACAAGGCTGATATGCTTGAATAAAGCATGTATAAAGTCCCACTGTGTGCATTTAACGCATTTATATCAAGTCTAATGCTGCCTTCACATGCTATTGGAGTTATCGTAAATACGAGTTAGAAATTGGACATGAACAGCCTCTCAAGTCGTATTTATGACTGGGAGAGATAATTTTGCTATCCGTTTCAGAGTTGGGTGGGTCATACATTTTAAATATGGTGGAGAGTTTAGTTTAATTCATTTTTCCCCACTACATATACATCTCATGCATTAGTCATGGATATTTATGTATATAAATAACCTTTGGATGTATATTGTATGCATCGAAAAACAGCATTTATGTTACTGAAACGTTAGAATCATCAGCAACCTACAGTATCTAGATCCTACCTACCTATCCTAACCTGTCGTAGGCAATGTTTAAGTGGTTGCCAACAAATGAAGTGCTACATTTTTTTCAAAATCTGTTGGGCGTTGACTACGTATGTTCAATACATTTTGGCTTTAATAAGATTTGCCTAAGAAATAGACAAAAAGGAATCTTGCGTCCTCCATGATTCCTATTCTTTCCGACAACAAAGCACTTGAAGGTGAGAAACTTGTAATGACGACTTCAGAGGTGGGAAGTGGGAAATTTCCGCTAGCACGTGAAGGCAGCAAGAGTCTTCATGTTGTGTTCGGGTCATTTTAACCCAGAGAGGATTTTCTTTTTCCTGAAAATGTATTGGAGTAAAAACTTACAGACTTTGCTCACACAGGATATAACTACTTCCCAAAATTTTTTGGACACATTTCATACTTTTTGGGGACCAAAAATTACCGGCCTACAAAAAATAGATTATAAATCTTTTATGCTATATTATCACCAAATATTGGATTCAACCTTTTTGTCAACTTGTTTTCTTTCAATTAGGGCAGGTTTTGTATTTATTTTTGGAACACACACACACACACACACAGAGGTGTATACAGGCTTTCTTTTCCCTCTTTATCCTCATATCAATGAGGCTTTGCGTTGTGCCTGACAATGCCCTTCAGCCTTATTCACCATACAGCGCAGCCTCCCGCATCTTATTGCTTGCATAGAGACTGTTTCACTTTTGTGTGACATAATTTCCTTTCCATCTTGTTTGTCTCCCAGAGCTTAGCTTACGTTCAAACAGTGCAGGTGACACCGGAGGAGTTTCCCAGAAGACCTTTCCAAAAATAAGCTCTGAATCAACAGCTTACACAATTTATGAATGTCAACAAGTTTTAATCGAGCTTTCAGCCTGCTCATAAAGATGCTAAATTAATCCTTTAAGAGCAACCAAGAAGGAGACAACATTATGCAGTTGGCAACCATTTGTTTTGACCCAATGTAACCCAACACCCTGAGACTCGAGCAGAAATGTCATCTCTCTCACTCTGGCAGCACTTTCTCTGGGTTCGTTTTTTCAGATTCAACCTTCCCTTTTCTTTGGGCATGAATGCATCAATTCAAGTACTGCGTTACCCAGGTGAAATGCAATCTGCGCAGTCAAGCCCATCTTTGTACATTGTAGAGCATGTGGTACATTCAGTTCACTCACTAAAATCCCTTGACAAACTTTTATGGGTTTTTTTTTTTTTTTTTTATGCTTCTTTTTTTTCCTCCATGTTGGCTATGAGAAATATATTAGGATATACCCAGCTAACAACATGTTCTAAGAATTTTCTGCTAACATTCTCTAAACATTCAAAACATCCAGTTTTTTTAAACATTGGTTATGTGAACATTAAAGAAAACATCAAGGAAATGTTCCATTTTATCATTTTGAAAACATTACTTTTGAATCATCTCTGTGTTTACTGGCGCAAGGGCTGGACAACCTGTCACTCACATGAAATCCAACCATCCAATCAATTCCTAATGAACAAAACCAAGTCCTGCCATACATTTTTTTTTTTTTCTTGTTTCAGAAGCTGTATTGCGACTTCCATTTAATGAAAACTTGAAAAAACATATAGACAGCACAATACGACACATTGCTTTTGTGGTCACTAATATAATTCTGAGAAAATAATGAAAACCTGTAAGATTTATTGACTCACTTTTATCCTTGAAGCACTGCATTAATCTGTTTTCCTTTCAGGACAGTTTGGTTCTTGTTCTGCAAACATTAACTTCTCATCAGAGAGGGTGACTAATCTGCTTGAACATTAACTGTGTTTTGAAGATATACCTGACCCCTCCTAAATGCTGCTTTCATCCTAAACGTACTGACCTTTGGATTACAATTACTTTAACTGAGCTAGACAGACTTCCTTTCAAACATCACTGTTTCAACACAAGCGCAGGAGGTCAATCACAACACCAGCCCTTGATAAACAGCAGTACGGGGGCAATTATGTACAAAGCATTTAAAATGATGAATTTATACCTCTGTAGGATGTAGGGTTATATAAGATATATAATACTGCAGTTAACATATAGATTAGAAAGTTTTGTCAGTCACTAAACTTCACAAGCCATGTAGAGTAACCATATGTCTTACAGTATAATGATCTAATGTGCCCATGCTTAGCAGAACACACTAATAACAAGTGCTGACATGACATCATAGAGTAACAGTGAACATGAGACTGAAGCACAGAAAGTTGTTCATTCAAAACCTCTTTTTCAGAATCAAATTATCAGTGTGCTCTCAGAATCAGAATTTTATGCCTTTGAAATCTCTGACAGCCTCATTTTATTGAAATTCTGCAGCCAAAGATCATTTTTATCCTCTGATGTTAGCCTTATTTACACTTTACATTCTCTAAAAGGTTTCATCTTCCTTTACCTTAGAGAAAGACATCTACATTGAGCAACATTTGCACAAAATTAAAGTTGCTAATTTTTAAAGTACAACTGTGCATAAAGTGTACTTTATGCCTACTATAGATAGTTTATATATTGCCTGTTATCTATCTGTCTATTACTTTTCTTTCAAGACTGCGTCGATTTGTTTTTTTTTTTTTTTTTTTTTAATAAAACAACCCACCAAACCATCATGCTGCCTATTACTCGTGAAGAGGATGGATATCAACAGAAAAATGTCTTACCTCTGCGGAATGAAGATGCAGAAGCGCGCACCTGCGCTAAGATAATCATAAACACTCGCGCAGCTCGTGAGACTGATCGAAACCAGTGAGCTCACTAGATAGGCCACACCCACATGATGACGACACACGGCGCGTTGAAGCGTACAGGTGAACTTATAATAAGCTTTGCACTGGTTAGTGTTTTCTTTTTTTCATGTCATTTATTTGTTTTTCAGTTAACTGCAGGTATTATAAAGACGAAGATTACCATTAACGAATAATTAAACAAAAACAGATAAACTATTATTTATTCGATTATTTATTCATTTATTTAGTTAATTTAAGGACAAAGTATAGAGAAACACATCTCATTTTTTGTTTTTAATTCAAGAGGTCTGGCAACTTGTGCCATATAAAAACTACACTTTGAATAAATAAAAAAATATTGAAATGAATCAAGCAGAATCATGTTTTTGTAGAAATATGCTTAGAAAATCCATTATCATCAATCCACTCCAAAACTATTTACAACATTAATACTATGTGCAGCGATGTCAGTTTCAGCAAAACAGCAAAAATCATAGTAAGAAAAGTCTGATTTATTAAAAACATGACGTCACAGTAAATTTTATAAGATCAGAATCTATTGATTGTCTTCAGACAGAATCCAAGTGATAAGCAGATGAATTAATCATGCCTGCCAAAATATGGATGATTGGAGTATTCAGATCTTCTCAGTCATAAAGGTCCCTGAAAGTCAGACTCCTGTTAAAGCAGAAAAAGATCAAATGTATAATTAACAAAATAAACTGAATATAACAACTAGCACGGCCACTGTCCAGTTATTTAAACCCAAAATGACAAATCGTCCACTGGAGTGCACCTGTAAGATGCAAGCAGTGGGTCAGGTGTGCTGTGATGAGAGCGTTCTGGAGACCATGATCTGTGAGGACTCAGAGAGCGATGGCGGGAAGGGGATGAGGAGCGCACTGTGGAGGAGAGGACAGGAGAAACAGCTGAGAGACCCTGCCTGCGCAGCTCCTGTACTGCCCGCTCCCTGATAGAAAGAGACAGAGATGAACATAGACTGGACATTCAAATCCTTAGTCTTCATTGTTCAAACCACAAAGAAATAAATATATTCATTACTGGAACTGGAAAAACATGAGGATGAGTAAATAATGACAGAATGTTCACTATCCCTTTAAAGGGGTCCTATTGTGCTTTTTTACATGTTCAACTTTCTTTAGTGTGTAATGTAGCTGTTTGAGCATGACAAAGGTCTGAAAAGTTACAAAGTCACTCCAAAGGGAGTTATTTGCTATATCAGTAACACTGTTTCTCAACTCCCTGAAACGCCTCCATTGTAGTCTTGAGTTTTCATCTGGGAACTACGGAGCCCCGGACATGACATGCAAGAAAAGAATAGTAGGCTAAATCGTGCACACGATTTACTAATTCGTTCCCTCGATTTACCAAAACGTACACACGATTTACTATTTCGTTCCCTCGATTTATAAATTATGCGCATGATTTATAAACTGAGGGAATGAATTAGTAAATCGTACGCACAATTTAATTTTTTTCTTGCATGTCATGTGCACGGCTCCGTAGGGAACGAACACGTCACAATTCCCGCCCAAGGCATATGCAAAAAAAGCTGCGAGACCTGGTTAAGTTGAGTTAGTAGTGTTGTAATGTTAAGAGGCATGACATTTCCCAAACACCCTCAGAGCGGTTGACCAATCACAACACACTGATCCAGCCAACCAATCAGAGCACACTGTGCTTTTCAGAAGGAGGGGCTTCATAGAGACAGGAACTAAACAGTGTTATTGACAGACTGGGTGGAGTGGTGCTGAAACCATGTCTAATATGTGAAAAATAATGTTTTTTGAACATTCAAACATGAAAACCTATTTTAGTAGACCTCAAAAACAAAATCATGACTTTGTAAAAGGTCCTCTTTAAGGTTTGTGTCTCACCTTTCAAAGCGCTCAGTAGACAGGTGTCTCTTAGTCATCTCAAGATCTGCCTCCAGCTGGGTTGATCGTGTCCTCAGCTGAGCCATTTCCCTACTCTGAGAACTCCTAGAGACAGTAAGTGGAAGATGAAGACAATGAAAGACAAGAAACAGCCGCTGTGCTCTATGAGATGTTGTATGCGTATCTGCACTCACACTTTGCTGTCAGCCATGCTGAGTTTTTCCTTGAGAATTTGTATTTCTGTCTGTCTTTCCTGAGAGGTGAGCTGCCTCTGTAGCTCCTTTTCTCGTGAGGACACCAGCAGGCTCTCCAAAGTCTGAACAGACAGACGTTCACTGGTCAGCTGCTTCTGTAACAGCTCCACCTCAGAGCGGCATGATTCCAGCTCACGCTGCACCTGTAAGAGCACATTTACATTATTTACATTTCAGTTCAATTTCAGTTTGTCTCTGTTTTGGCAATTTGGTTGCTTTAAAACTTAAATAAATGCATAAGTACCTCAAGTAGGTAATATTGTTTTACTGGTAGACTGATATAAACTAATCAGAGCACTCACAGCCTCTTTGCCTGCATCCAGTTTGACGCAGAGCTCTCGTGTTTTTTCCAGGTCAGTCTGCAACTGTGTGCGCTCAGTCTGGGCCTGACGCAGATCTTCCTCCATGTGAATCATCTTTCGGTTCAGCTGAGACAGCTGACTATTACAGTTTCGCTCTGCACTCAGTGCCTGGACACAGCAACAAACCACAATTTATGAGAGACCGAGTTAACTAAAGCTAAGTGCACACTACTGAAGACTGCAGAGCATTAGTGACAGACACATGCTGTGGGTTTGCTACGATCTGAGACTTCTAAAATCTTCAGTCTTGTACTGAGCATTTGGGTTGAGTTGGGTTGAGTCTCCTGCATATTAACCACCAACATCATGATGACCAAGTGACCTGTTGCAGGCTGCTCTCCAGGCTATCGGCTCTTTCTTTGAGTCGAAGTATCTCTAAGTTAGAGTTGTGAAGCTCAAGACGGAGTTCGATGACAGTGGTTTCAGCATGCCTGGCCTGTTCCTCCCAGCTTTCCACCTGAAGAGACGCTTTCCTTCGAGACTCTTGAAGCTCCCTGCACTCACGCTCCTTAAGGGCAGAAAACAAGAAGAATCAAAACAGATTACAATGAAAATATAATACTCTAATTCACCTGTAGTCATAGAACATGCTTGTCGTCCATTTAGCTTTTTAGTTCAAGTGACTTTACCTTAGCAGACAAAAGATCTTCAGTGCGTGAGATGTCAGAAATGTGATCTTGCACTTTTCTCTGCAAGTCTTCTAATTCCTCATTAGCTTCATCCAGCTTGAGCTGTAGAGTCTGAAATGAAATGAAAGAAAGAAAGAAAACTGGACATCTTGTTACATTATTTATTGAAATGCCCTTGAATGAAAGTTTGGTACCTGATTTTCCAGACGTGTTTTGTCAAGCTCGTCCTTCAGCTGACCGTTCTCTTGCAACATGGCATCTTTGACTTTCATCACTGCACCCATGTCTTTTTCAGAGTCTGACAACTTCCTCCTCAGAACATCCAGCTCTCTTTCTCTGCCAGCTACAGTCTCCTTCAGAGCTCTGCGGACAGAAAGTCACAGCATTATTCATTTTTCATAGTCATACATATAACATAATCATAAATCTTTTGAGGAAATTCAGTGTTACATTTTAGGGTGTATTAGTCTAACTGAATACTAATATTCACATATCACACTCATGTACTCAAATGCTGGTTTATAGTTTTATATCCACAAAGGAAACTACGCTACTGTTCAAAAGTTTGGGGTTAGTAATTATTACTTTTATTTAGCTAGGATGCATTAAATTGTCAATAAATACATTTTTAATTTAAAAAAATAATTTTCTTTTAAATCCTGGAACTGTTTCAACATTGATAATAATCAGAAATGTCTCTTGAGCAGCAAATCATCATATTCTGAAGGATCATGTGACACCGAAGACTGGAGTAATGATGCTGAAAATTCAGCTTTAACATCACAGAAATAAATTACATTTTAAAATATATTCAAATGGAAAAATATTTCACAATATTACTGTTTTTACTGTATTTTTCATTAAATAAACAAAGCCTTAGTGAGCATTAGAGACTTTAAATCTCATCAACCCCAAACATTTGAATGGTAAAGGAGAAACTACACAAAACCATTGATACATTGAAATGATACATTTTGTACCCAGGTGACTATGTAAGGGATAAAGTAAAGCTAGCTGATCATTATCACAAAATAAACCTGAGAAACTTTTTATGACATGAAAGTAGCATTGGTATGTTGCCATTGACAATGGCATGTCAAATATTTAGCATTAGTAACCACTCAATGCTGAAACTGACCAGTCACAATCAAGTATTCCAGAGAGCTGTATAATAATAAGCATGAGCTACAGTCAAGAACAACTATGGCTATAGACTAGTCTTAATTATGACACATCAACATTAGCATTAAGCTTATACCTGGATGGTGAACATAACACACTGTGTAATGAAAAGAAAATAATACAGAGTAAGCTACAAGTTATATGTTTTAAAGAATCATTTTAGTCATTACAGTCTCAAAATCAGAACACATGACTGTCTGCTAATATGTGAAAATGAACAGAGAACTTACATTAGAGTCGTCTCAAGATCCTCGGTTCTTTGTTTCAAACTCCTAATGGTTTTCTCCTGCAAATAAATAATGATATCAACAAATGTACAAACTAACTGGAAAGCAAGTCACCTAAAACACAATCCAAAATATGTGAGGTTGGTACCTTCTCATCTAGCTGGTCATGTGTTGTGCTGAGTAGATGTGTCTTTTTCTCCAGCTGTTCCTGCAGCGTGTCTCTGTGCTGATCCAGCTCTGAGACTGTGCCTCTCAGTGTGCTCACCTCCTCTCGCAGAGCGGTCACCTGCCTCAGGAGAGAGTCTGAAACACACAGGAAAGAAAAAATGATGCAGTGACACACATGCACTCTTTAAACACTAACATTATTGCAACTACCCAACTGATTATTCAAAACATTCTTCCAAAAACATGACATACAACTGTTCAAAAGCTTGAAAGATCTTTTTGAAAGAAGTCTCTTCTGCTCTCCAAGGCTGCATTTATTTAATCAAAAAACAGTAAAAACTGTAAAATTGTGAAATATTATTATAATTTAAAATCACAGTTTTCTCTTTGAATATATTTATTTTGATCATTACTCCAGTCTTCAGTGTCACATGATCCTTCAGAAACCATTCTAATATGATGATTTGATGCTCAAGAAACATTTCTTATTACTGTATCAATGTAAAGCAATGTAAAAACGGTGATAATTTTTTTCCAGGATTCTTTGATGAATAGAAAGTTCAAACAAACAGCATTTATTTGAAACAGAAATATTTTGTAACATCATGAATGTTTTTACTGTCACTTTTGATCAAATAAATCCAACCTTGCTGAATAAAAGTATTAATTTCTTACAAAAAAAATAAATAAATAAAATTGTACTAACACAAACTATTGAACAGTAGTATATTCTTCTCACATCTTTGGCATTATATATATATATATATATATATATATATATATATATATATATATGCAGATAAATAACCGCAACTGTTTAATAAATGTATTGTCTGGTTTGCTCACTGTTCTTCTCATCCAGTATTTTATTTCTCTCCTGAGTGTTTTGTAGATCTCCAATCCTGTTGGTCAGTCTCCGCTGATTCTCACTCAGAGAACTTTCCATCTGAGTATTTTCCAGTCTGGTACACACACACACACACACACACACACACAAACACACAAAATAATTAATATTCAAAATACTAATCTAATAACATTTAAACCTACTTTCAGTACATTGAAATATGGACACATCTACGGTAGTTGTTTTTGATTGTACCTGAGGCTGCTGCACTCATTTCTGAAGCGGCTGAGTTCTTGCTCACTGTCACTGAGTTTTCGCCCAAGTGTGTGAACTTCCTCCTCCAGATCCATCATGTTCTCCCTCATCTGAGCTTGCCTGCTTCTCTGTTCCCCTCGCTCCTGCTCCATCTGCGACACACAAAAATAATGACACTAGTCCATAACAATAACTGTCTATGACAATAACTACAGTTTATAGTATAGTATGAAACAGTATAGCATTGTGCAGTATAGTACAATATGTTATACTATGGTACAATCTGATATGAAGTAGTATAGTGTAGTCCCTGAGGAAAACTGCATTGCTTAGAGCTTTCATAATGCACATAATATACTTGGGTTTCAATTCAGGACTTTGTAGAATTTGATGAAAATGTTTGAGTTCGGTTTGAAAAAAAGGTCTCACTAGACTTAAAGAGTTAATTCACCCAAAAATGAAAATGATCCCATGATTTACTCACTCTCAAGCCATTCTAGGTGTATATGACTTTCTTCTTTCAGACAAACACAATCAGAGTTATATTAAATAATATCCTATCTCTTCCAATTAAACTTTATAATGGTTGTGAAGGGGGGCCAATAATATTTATTTATAAGTATATATTTATTATAAAGTAGTATAAATATATACTTATAAATATATAATAAATAAATATTATTATTAAGTTTTAAATATGGATATTTTTTCTTACAAAAACACATCGCTTTACTTTAGAAGGCCTTTGTTAACCCTCTGGAGCCATATGGATTACTTTTATACTTTTATACTTTTATGGATGGATGAATTTGTTTGTGCTTTAAAGTCTGGCTGCCCATTCACTACCATTATAAAGCTTGGAAGAGCCAGGATATTTTTAAGTATATCTCTGATTGCGTTCATCTGAAAGAAGATAGTCATATACACCTAGCATGGCTTGAGGGTGTGTAAAGATTGGGGTAATTTTCATTTTTGAGTGAACTATCCCTTTAAATAAGTCTCCATTTGTTCTCCATTTAATCTTATTGTTGTCTAAAAGAAACAACTGAGATCTCATTGGTGATTTTGATTTCCTCTGGGCTATAGTAAGTATATTTTGTTCAATCTACAGCTGTCGTCACTGGTCCATAAATACAGAGCTCTTACTGTGAGTACAGCAGCCTGCAGGTCCTCCACCCTCTGCTCCAGGTGAGCTCTCTCGCTGATGGCTGTCTCCTGAGAGATCTGAGGCGACGTGCAGTTCAAAGGGAACACACATACACTCAGTGGGCTAAAAAAAGCACACCTCTCTCCTGGTATTATCCCCAGTGAGATGACTCAATTTATTACTGTACTCTAGAGCGTAAGTGATTTTCCTTTAGAGCTCCTAAATAACATCTTCATAAGACGGATATACAAGCAAACATGAATGTGATATGCAGCACATATGCCAGTGTACTTGAGATCAGGCTGGAGATCGTACCTTGAGTCTTTCTCTCAGGCTGTCTCTCTCTGTGGTCATGCGGTTGAGGTCTGCTGTGGCCTCGTCCCGTTCGGCCTCCACTCTCTTCAGGATGCTCTGAGCGGTCACACTGCTCTTGGGCCCTCGCGCTGCCTTTGACCTTATCACCTCCCGCCGTAGAGCTGCTATTTCCTCTTGAGCCTGCAGGGAGAGTTAGGGCACATTGTTTAGTGAAATACTGGATATATAATTGGGGAAAGCTTTCTTTCTGTGTAAGAAAAATGATATGAGTGAAAACATGCTGTTTCCAATATTAAATATTTGTTTTTACTGTATATTGTCACTGTAGTGAAGTCAATACAAATTATTAAAATATATATCTGACACTATACATATAATGTGTATTTATATTATATATTTATAAAAAAATATATAAATTTATATAATAATTTATTCAAACTAGATGCATGTGCTAAAAAATATTGCTCTAAACTATTAAATGAACATTGTTTTAGTAATTTAATATTATAAATAATAAAAAATTAAATAATTGCTTGTACAGTATATTGTCATTGTAGTGAAGCCAAAACAAATGATCAAAATTTTATCTGGAAAATTACATATATATATATATATATATATATATAAATGTGTGTAATTTGATCAAAACAAATTTGATGCATGTGCTAAAAAGTATGGTGCTAAGTATTAACAATGTTTTAATAATTAATTTAATATTTTAATCAATGTAAAATTAAAAAAATTGCTTTTACTGTATATTGTCAAAGTAATCAAGCCAAAACAAATTATTAAAATATTATAATACTAATAATAAATATATACTTATAAATATATAATAAATAAATATCATAATATATATATATATATATATATATATATATATATATAATTTCACAAAAACAAATATGACATGTGGTAAAAATGTTCCAATAAAATATTACATTATAATATTTAAATAATTAAAAAAAACATTTTGTAAAATCTTTTATTGTCTACACCTCAGTGACATAAAACTGCAAGTTAAACATCAGTCACTAAGAATTAACTATGTGGGGTTTTTTTTACTATGTGTGTGTCATTGATTGAAGAATTCTGGGAAGTTTGGAGCTGTCTACCTGCTGGTAATGCATTCTGGTCTTGTCCCGTTCGGCTGTGAGCACTTTAACATTGGCCTGGATCTCTGAGAGATGCCGCTCGTGTTTCTCCAACATGTTTTGCAGTTCATCTCTTTCCCGTAACACCCTCATGAGCTCTGAATCATATGTGCCGCCCTTTAAAGAGAGAGAGAGAGAGAGAGAGAGAGAGAGTTTATTTTAGCATTAGAGAGAAAGAAACTAATCTCACTAATATTACTGCATTGATGGCTTATTAGTACTTTAACAGGTGAGTGTCTGGTGGGACTGCGATGGGTAGATGCCCCTTTGACGGGGCTGGTAGAGCGACGAGCCCTCAGCATCCTTCTCAGAGCCTCTGCCTCCTTACCTGGATCACAATATTGAGAAATAAAGAAATAATCTGTTAGCTGTTCAAGTAAATGTGAGAAACAGGAGAGGTACATTTGGAGATAAATAATTTAAAACATTAGTCTTGCATTTCTGGCCTAAAGCAACATCTCAACCTCCTGTTCTTGCTCATAAGCTGAGTTCACTTCAGGCTCTCTGATCCAGTTTTGACGGTTTCTGGCGCCACCTTTTGGGACTACTATGTTACTACAACCTTAAAAAAATTAAAATTTCAATACAACAAAGTAAAAATGGCATCTATGGGGCATCCTATGCCTCACAAATTATTTAGAGTAAACTGAATGTTTCACCAGTCAGTAGTTTGTGCTCAAGTTTGGTTCCTGTATATGAAGACACATTTATTTAGTGAAGTTACTTCTTCATAAGAAACATTTCGTTGGATATTGAGAGCTACACATTTCAATAGAGCATCTCTAAATTGACTTGTTTATACCAAATCGTCTTATTTTGACTTACTAAAAGCACGTTTTCTCAAGCAAAATGTATAAAGTTCAACCACAATTAGGTTGTCATGGCAACTGAGATACTACGGCTGCACATCACTGAAATGCGTCTCGTGCAACAATAAAAACTTTTTTTACAAGTACATAAGGTATAACATATGCTGTATTTTAGCAGTTTAATATTTACTGATAATAGTTGCAAACCACAACATGCACTAAAAGTAGTATGTTTTGCATTGACACCAATTTTAGACTGGCACATAAAATCATTCACACGTAAAAGTTACAGTATAAATATGATCCCGCACGATAAAACCTGTAAATAGATTCTGTTTCAATAAATACAGTGCAGAAGACAACGTATTGGTTGGGTAAGTTAGCTTGTGTTACCTCTTGTAGTGGTTCTGGCAAATGAAAACGAGTGAGTTAAATTAAATCTCAACACGTTAAAGCTCTTTACCCTGAGGGATAAACAGCCACACTGACCAATCACGACACAGCATCAAACTGTCAGTCAAGATAACAGAGAGGCGACAACCAATCAGGACACTAGATCTACCTCCGTTTGCGTCCGTTGCCTTGACTACAAGTTGTGAACGCTCACGTTGAGTAGTTTTGAAGTTGAGATGAAGCAACGAAGCGGATCTAGGCAAAATAAATATAAATATAATTAAATAAAGCAAAAATGTATTGCGGTAAAATATAAATATGATGTTTCAAATGGTTGTCGAACAAAAACATACACAGTAAATATTTATATTTAGATATATTTTTGCATTATTATTCTGTAAATTGTGTTCAAAATTATAAACTCGGCATATAACGTGAATATTATAATAACATATATTTACAGAGTATTAACGCTTTGAAATCAGTGTTTACATCCACGACGGCAGGCGACAGTAAAGCGCAGGCGCGTGTGACCGAACCCCAGCGAAGAATCCGCCGCTCCTCGTGAACGCGCACAGCGACAACAAATCCGCTAGATTAGAGGAGCCGCGCGCATCACGCACACGCAGGAGGTACATAGTTTCTCCAAACAAAAACTATTGTGCCTTTTCATGCGTTTGGAGCAGTTTCGCTTTTAATCTTGGACCGGAGGATGTACGATCTGTAGTATCGGATGCATTAACATTTTGTCAGCCTCTTGTCAGACTTTATTTAAAGAGGAAGAGAAAGAACTCGATTTTTTTACGGATCAGATCCATGAAACTCCGAAGAACAACAACCTCATGACTTACCCTGAAAGACCTAGACGCCGGATTTATTCAACTCAAGATCGCCTTCACACTATTGCACACCATAGATTTTAATGCTTTATTTTTATTTTGAAAATGTGATTCACCTGACGTCCGATTTCAGAGTCAAGAATAGCTAGAGTCAAGAATCAGTTTTTCTTTGTCTGGGCATTATTGCATTGACATGATGATCTCTACAGGACTGCTAGTTTAACACATCAAGTTCTCCAATTATACCGTACAAAGACAAACATGTCAACATTTAGACTATTTTCTTGTTAGACAAGAGATTGAACAGTCTAATTGCAATGGGAATACTATAACCATTGCATTGCTTTACGCCTATTTAGACATTTATTGAAAGAAATCCTTTTTTGTCAACCAGTCAGAGAGAGGCGCGTGTGTGATCTGGCTATGTCATTCTTTAATTTCCGAAAAATCTTTAAATTGGGCGCAGAGAAGAAGAAAAAACAATATGATCACGTGCACAGGGACACAAATCCGGAGGAAATATGGGAGATTGTGGGAGAACTGGGGGATGGAGCCTTTGGAAAGGTGTTCAAGGTAAAATAAACACATTGAAATTGTTTAATCTTATCTTGCTGCAAAAGTTTGTATGTTTTATGTTATTTTGTACCCTAGTACTTTTCTTGTGAGTAGAATATAGGGTTAGTAGCATGTAATGCACTTATAATGGAATGGCTCTTTTGAGATCTGTCTGTCGGTCGTTCCGTCTGTCTGTCGTTCCGTCTGTCTGTCGTTCCGTCTGTCTGTCGGTCTGTATATCTGTCTGTCGTTCCGTCTGTCTGTCGTTCCGTCTGTCTGTCGTTCCGTCTGTCTGTCGGTCTGTATATCTGTCTGTCTGTCGTTCTGTATATTTGTCTGTCTATCCGTCTGTCTGTATATTTGTCTGTCTATCCGTCTGTCTGTCTATCCGTCTGTCTGTCGGTCTGTATATCTATCTATCTGTCTGTCGGTCTGTATATCTATCTATCTGTCTGTCGGTCTGTATATCTATCTATCTGTCTGTCGGTCTGTATATCTATCCGTCTGTCTGTCTGTCTGTCTGTATATCTGTCTGTCTGTCTGTCTGTCTGTATATCTGTCTGTCTGTCGGTCTGTATATCTATCCGTCTGTCTGTCTGTCTATCTGTCTGTATATCTATCTGTCTGTCGGTCTGTATGTCTGTCTGTCGGTCTGTATATCTGTCTGTCGGTCTGTATATCTGTCTGTCGGTCTGTATATCTATCCGTCTGTCGGTCTGTATATCTGTCTGTCTGTCGGTCTGTATGTCTGTCTGTCTGTCGGTCTGTATATCTGTCTGTCGGTCTGTATATCTATCCGTCTGTCTGTCTGTCTCTCTGTCTGTATATCTATCTGTCTGGCGGTCATTCTGTTTATATATCTGTCTGCCTGTCTGTCGGTCTGTATGTATATTTGTTTGTCTGTATCTCTCTCTCTCTCTCTCTCTCTCTCTGCCTCTATTTGTCTGTCTGGCTATCTGTCAGTCTGTATATTTCTCTGTCTGGCAGTATATCTGACTGTCTGTGTCTGTCTTTCTATCTGCCTGTTGGACTGTATATCTGTCTGTCGGTTCTGTTTGTATATCATTCTGTCTGTATATCTGTCTGTCTTTCTTTCTATCTGTCTGTAGGTCTATATTTCTATCTGTTTGTCGGTCGTTCTGTCTGTATATCTGTCTGTCTTTCTTTCTATCTGTCTGTAGGTCTATATTTCTATCTGTTTGTCGGTCGTTCTGTCTGTATATCTGTGTTTCTTTCTGTCAGTAGTTCTATCTGTATATCTGTTTATCTGCGTTTCTTTCTGTTGGTCGTTCTATCTGTCTGTCTGTTCCATCTTGTACAAACACAAATTAAAGGTGCAGTGTGTAAATTTTAGCGACATCTAGCGGTGAGGTTGCGAACTGCAACCAACGGCAGCTCAATAGAGAAGCTACGGTGGCCGTCTAGCCGACACAAGTCAAAGATGTCATCGTCTGCGACAACAAAGAGTATGTTAGCCAGTCAAGCAATGAGGTTTCTTCTTACTTCTAACAAAGAATGGTCTCTGCTAATAAACCAGACGACTACTACTACTTCTTCTTTCTTTGTGTGTATTCAACGTAGTGATGATGTAAGCTGCCTCTAAAAACATGAACGATTTAGAAGTACAACATATTGACAAACAGAGTGTTTGTCCGTTTAGGGCTGGTGTAGAAGGTGCCGGGGGGGGGGGGGGGGGGGGGGGGGCATTATTGTAAAATAATTGTACACATTGCACCTTTAAAATGCAAAATGTTTATGATATCACCACGTGTGTGATATCATCAAGCTCACACCCGTGTCATTGTCATTCACATGACCTCAGCCTGTAGTGTCCAGTCTGCTTGATTGTTTCTCTTCTTTGCTCTGTCATAAGGCTTAATGTTGCTTTGTTTGTTAGTGGGATAGGGTGATTTGGAGATTAAGCTTAAGGCCATTTCCTCTAGTCAATACAGTCAAAACAATGATGTTAGAACTTTCTCATGGTCTCATCAAGTGTGATGGTTTGTAAATGGTCTAATGATCTGTTGAATTGAGGATCTGGGGTTTTCAGGACATTGTTTTTTGTTGATTTTCAGCACAGTGTGGCTTGTTCTGTTGGGAGCTACTATGAGCACTGAACAGAACTGCAAAAATAATGACTGTTTTCAAGCATGTTTCCTGAGTAGTTTAATTTTAGTACTCTAGGCTGTCTAACTATTTTTTAAACACAATGTTTGCTTCAATTAGAAACACTTTTTATAATAATTTATCATTTTCAATTTTATATACTATTGTTTTGTTGTTGTATTAATTAAAATTTTATTTTTTTTATTTGTAATAATTTAATTTCCTCATTTAAAAAAAGCTTGTTGTTCTCAAAAGTTTGAATTATAACATGTCAAATACATCTGAAAGTGCATCACACTTGCAATAAAAAGTGCAATAAAACCACTGCGGAATTTATTTCAAAACGTCCTGTAATAAACCAGCAGTCTTTGACCTGGTTAATTTTTCACTACTGAATCACGCTGGATTCTAAACACCGTAATTACCAAACATTTACAAAAGCCGTATTGGGTGGAATTGTTCTGTGACCTTCATTGCTCTGCACTGCAGAAAGATCCATTAGTATGAATGCCACTGAATGTGATTTCTGTTGAATGCTGAACTGGATCACGCTGACTGCATGAGTCTAATGGCAGCTAATGGCTGGCTGTTAAAAGAGATCATACATAGTCTCAACATGTATCCATGTATGTCACTCCTCAAACATTCATGTCAGATTCATACAGGTAGTTTAACATCAGAAGGTGTAAAATAAAGAATAACCCATTTTTTTAATAACTTTTCATTCTTATCACTAACAATGTTAGACAAAGTGTTTTGCTTTGTTGAAAGCATGCACACCGTAAAATTGTTTACTTAGTCCAATTTTATTTAGTGGGCTATGTATAAACGCCATTTTTCTTGAACCTTAATTTCCTTTTTATTCAGGCTCAGAACAAGCAGACAGGCATTTTTGCTGCTGCAAAAGTGATTGACACCAAAACTGAAGATGAGCTGGAGGACTACATGGTGGAGATTGACATCTTGGCATCATGTGATCATCACAATATCGTCAAGCTGCTTGATGCATTTTACTATGAGAGCAAACTGTGGGTGAGTGGATTTAGTTTATTTTTCTTGGTTTTATATAATCCTTGTTGCACAGATTTCATTCATATTCTCTTTTCCACAGCATAAGTTGGAATCTAACTTTAAAATGATTTCATGGTGACTACATAATACCCCTTGTTTTATACAAAAAAAAAAAAAAAAAAGATAGGAGACAACACTGCTTGCTTCATTTTTATTTTCCTTGTTGACCATTTCCTTTCTGCGTAGTGGAAGTTTAAATCAAGGTTAAGGTGGCCTCAGCTTCCAGGTCACTTCAGTCCAGCTTCACTTCAGTATGGACATTAGAAACTTACGAGAGGTTCAAATCCAAGAGGCTTTATGAAATTCAATACATGTAACAGTACATGTACTTTTTATATTTCACATTAAATTAGAAAGACGAAAACTTGAAATAATTGTATTATTATATTTAAAGAGATTTTGAAATTACAGTAATGTGCCCGAACATTTTTTTTTTACTGTATTACTATAAATGCTGTAATACAGTGATTTTATTTAAAATTTACATAATCATAAATTTTTGACTTACAAAAATACTACCGTAATGTACAGTATGTATACACTGCTATTCAAAAGTTTGAGGTTGGTAAGGTTTTTTTTTTTTTCACTTCATGCTCATTATGACTATTTTTTTCATCAAAAATACAGTAATAGAAAGTTCAAAAGAACAGCATTTATTTGAAAAAGAAACCTTTTGTAACATTATAAATGTCTTTACTGTCATGTTTGATCAATTTAATGCACATTTGCTTAATACATTTTTTAATTTGAACGGTAGTGTACTTAAACTGCAGTTAAAATATTTTCTAGTGCTTAATTGTCAGTGTCATACTGCAATAAAATGGTCGTCATATCAAGCCCATTTTAATTGAAATAGGTTTTTTTTTTTTTTTTTTTTTTTTTTTATCCCCACCTTGATTTTTGGAGTGAATATGACCTGGGCATGTTCTTGAAAGGTTTTGTGAAGTTTTACCAGAAAAGGAAGACTTAGATTCACTTCTGTTGAAGCACCTCTCATCAGGATAATGTTGTATTCATTCACTGTGTACTGAACAATGTGTACTGGAAGAGGTGTGCATGTTTTTATTCCGATCCTGCCGTACACCAGGAAATGGACTGATATCGGCCTCACCCATTTCCGTATGAAGATGTAGGAGGGCTTTGATTTGGCTGTGATTCAGGGAATGTTTGAACTGGATTATTCATCAGCCATTTGCAGCTTAAACTGGACAAATAACACATTGGTATCAATAATGCCATTCAGTAGTCTGTGTGAAGTAGTTTTTCCTCTTCGTATATTAGTAGAAAAGCTTAGCTTCAATTTTAGATGCCACTTACAAATATTTTGCAGTATGCTGCTTTGCATTCAGATATTTTTAAAGTTTGTCCAAATAATAATTGAGGCTTCTATATGTGGTATATATGAGGATTAATAGTGCATTCTGTTATTCAGACAGTGGGCTCAATGGAAATAAACAGAATCCTACATTTTAGAGTTGGAAAGGAAGCCTCATCTTGTGCGTTGAGTATGGCCATTGTAGTTCTCGGTCTAAATGACAGCGCTGTGTGGGCTATTGTGTTATCGTAGCCACCGGTCAAAACCAACATCTCACCCACAGTAGAACAGCGTTCAAGAGTATGAATAACAGTGACTGTTCTCAGTGCTGCATCTCTGTGTACACAATAGTGTAGGGTTTAGGCCCGTTCACACCAAGGACGATAGCGATAAAAATATAGCTCTAAAATCATTCTAAATATAAAAGAATAGGAGAGTCCACACCACAACTATAACGGCACACAGAAATTATATAGTTGGAATCACTTTAAGACTGTTTTTTTTTTTTTTTTTTGATGAGTGATAAAAAGCCAATTGACAGCCAATCAAAATCCATTCTGCTTTAATGAGCTCAAGCTTTTAAAGTGGCAGATGACAAAACTGCAGGACATGCTTATAATAAACAGAATGATAATGGATACTAATCATTACACTTATTTTTATAGTTCGTGTTCTTGCTGTGAACGGGCCTTTACACCATTTCAAAGCGTCATGTGTTTCTTGTCTGAAGTCATTGGCACTTTTATCCAAATAATTTAGCTCATTTTGAGTCTAACATCATAAACTAAGAAAAGAGAGCGAGCGAACCATGCTTATTCGGTGAGTTTTTAGACTGATTCAGACAATGATTCAAGCCAGTGATTCCTGTGGTCCATTAAAAAGGACTGCGCTGATTGAGAACTTTTATTATGAAATCATTTTATTAAATCATTTTAAAGGCTGTTGTTTGCTTAGGTCTATTTGTATTACCACGGACAAAATATCCGATTACTCAATTAATCATCAAAATAATCATCCAATTTCTCGATTACCAAAATAATCGTTAGTGACAGCCCTAGAACAAACCATGCTTATTTGGTGAATTAGTGAGTTTTTTAGACTGATTCAGAACATGAATTCACGCCGATGATTCCTGTGATTCATTAAAAAAGAACTGCACTGATTGAGTGAACTTTGTGCTGTCACTGAGGACATCATAATCTGTGAAAGTTTTGTTGACAATTTGTCGATACATTACTGTTCAAAAGTTTGGGGTTTTAACGTTTTTGAAAGAGTCTCTTCTGCTCACTAACTCTGCATTTATTTGATCAAAAATACAGTAAAAACTGTACTTTTCAAATAACAGTTTTTTATTCAAATATATTATAAAATATAATTTATTCCTGTGATGACAGCTGAATTTTTAGCATCATCACTCCAGTCTTCAGTGTCACATGATCCTTCAGACATCATTTTAATATGATGATTTGATGCTCAAGAAATATTTCTTATTATTGTCGATGTTGAAAACAGTTGTGCCTAATATGTTTGTGGAAACCGTGACACATTTTTTTCAGGATTTTTTCAGAAATGTCTTTACTGTCACTTTTGATCAATGCATCCTTGCTGAATAGAAGTATTAATCTCTTTCAAACAAAAATAAATCTTACTGACCCCAAACTTAAATAGTTGTGTAATGTATTACAGCACCTCTTTGTTCTCTCAAGTTCTTTCGCCTAAAATATAATATAGTATTTGTGCGATACAGGAAACGCTGTTCTTGTTCAGTATTGACTATGTAAACAGTCTCTACCGTTACCTGTCCTCCCTCTTTAGATGACTAACCCCAGCCATGACCCCTCCATCCGCCTGGTGTTCACGGAAACTCTAATCCTATTAGGACAGAAACAACTCAATTCTGGCACTGTACTAATGTGTAGAAAGCCTTCATCCTTCCTCGTGCTCACGCAGGCCTCTCTTGCTCGATCCTCTTATGTCATTCACCATATTGAGGAGCAAGAAAAGCCTTCAAGACTCAGCAGCTTCATTGACCATTCATGGCCCTGCAACGCAGCGTTGTTGACTAATCACGGCCCTGCGAAGTGAATTGTTTTGTAAAGTTAATAATGTGAGCAGTATGTCCTGGTTTGGATGTTGTTATACTATAAATCTAGTTGTATCCATCGATGTGATTCTGCTTTGTTTATGGAGTTCTGCACTAAACTGAATGAGTGTTCTAGATTTTTTTTTTGAGTGAGTTGAATGAACAATGGCTTTCTGAATAAATGCAGTTAGTCTGTTTTTTTTTTTTAAAACCAGTGCCTGCTGGTTCATGTAGGTGTGTTCATGACAATAGGATAAACAGATTCGTCTACTACAGAAACATAATGCTGCCATTGTGCCCAACTGAGCACTGAGAAATAAAAACAGCATGCCAATCTCAGTCAGTCTGTCTTGTGCAATGTAATGTGGTTGCTTTTGTAAAACAGTGTGATTGTGTTTTTGGAAAGTACACCTGGTTTTATGTTCACCATGTTTCTGTGTGCAGATCCTGATAGAATTCTGCGGCGGCGGGGCCGTTGATGCAGTTATGCTCGGTGAGTTCACACAAAGCATTTGACATGCAAGGCTGCATTAGGAAAAGGTCACTTACAACGGCCAGTTCCTTTCCATTACTCAACAACACATTTCATTCTTAAAGGTGAAGATGAACATTAACTGTGCTTTGATTATTCTCACTGGCAATCAGGTCTGTTAACATTATGGGCGACAATATAGATTTATTCAATGTATCTTAAACAAGGTGTTTTGTAGCATTATACCTGTCTTTATTTTTACACTAGTGTTCAAAAGTTTAGGGTCAGTAAGAATTTTTTTTTTTGAAAGAAACTAATTTTTTTTTTTTTTTTTTTTAGCAAGGATGCATTAAATTGATTGAAATTGACAGTAAAGACATTTATAATGTTACAAAAGAATTTTATTTGAAATAAATGTTGTTCTTTTGAACATTCTATTCATTAAAGAATCCGGATAAAATGTATCATGTTTTCCACAAAAATATTAAGCATCACTAATGTTTTAAACATTGATAATAATAATAAAAGTTTATTGAGCATCAAATCAGCATATTAGAATGATTTCTGAAGGATCATGTGACACTGAAGACTGGAGTAATGATGCTGAAAATTCAGCTTTGCGTCACTGGAATAAAACCTATATATTAAAATAGAAAACAGTCATTTAAATTGTAATAATAATAATTCATAATATTACTGTTTTTACTGTATTTTCGATCAAATAAATGCAGCCTTGGTGAGACTTCTTTCAAACACTTTAAATCTTACACCAAACCGTTGAACGGTAATGTACGCCAAAATTTGCATCAGTGTTCTCTAGACCATTTTTTTTTTAACATTGCAGTGAAACAAATTTATAAATATATATATATTTTTTCTATTATATGTTCTCACCAGCAGATATTTTCAGTACAAGCAATAAAGCTTCTCATTTTAGTTTCAATATAGGAAAGTTAAAAAACCTTTTTGGCCACTATATATAATTACTAAATATAAATGCATGTTTAATCCAGATATTGCACAGTAATTCCTGAGGCAGTTCACTTCATGTGATTGCTTCTCGCGCCATGTTTAGCACAGACAGGAAAACGTGACAGCAGGGCTTAGCGGAGGGTCGCACAACCAGTCAGTAATGATTTAAGTTTCACAAACCTCCATCACACAAAATTAGCTTCATTTCGACTGAAACAACTTGAAAACATGAAGTTTAATAAGTCAGTCATATGTTCATTCAGTAATGACTCTGACTGATTCAGTGAGTTTATTCAGTGTATGGCTCATCAGACTGATTCGAAATGGTCACATGAACCTGCTCGTGAGAAATTAGTTTGAGAATCAACAACTAATTTTACACAACTCAAAACTCAGATGTTAGAAAACAGGAGATATTATTGTAATAGGTAATATTAGCTGGTTATCTATAAATCTTAAATGAATGTGTGTAAGCATCTCCCTGTTCATACTGTATGATATATAAATGAGTGTGTTCTTGTGTAAGTAAGCTTTTCCCTGTTCATATGTGTGTAGAGTTGGAAAGGCCTCTGACGGAGCCGCAGATCAGGGTGGTTTGTAAACAGACTCTGGATGCTCTGCTGTATCTGCATGACAACAAGGTCATCCACAGAGACTTGAAGGCTGGAAACATCCTGCTCACACTGGATGGAGACGTCAAACTGGGTGAGTGGGTGTGTAAGAGGGTTTAGAGGCTTTTTATGATCTTTTTTAAGACCCGCTCAAATAAAATGAATACCATATGGATAGTGCAGGGTAGAGCATTGCGTATGGTAACATTCTAAATTGTAAAATGACTGTAAAAACAATTTAAACAACTTTGCAGTTCAAATCATATAGGTTATGACAAAAAAAAAGTTTTATAAAATGATAAACCTCAAATTTTAGCATTTTTTTTTTTTTTTTTTTTTAAAGGATTTCAAATTTATAAATGAAAAGAATGTATGCTGCAAAACAATAAACAAATAAATAAAAACAGCAGACGGACTGAATGAAAATGCAGACTCACTCTCTGACACTATATAGTGCTTAGAACAGCAGAAATATAGCGGTTACCCCGGAAGCCCCTGTATACAAAGCAGCTGTGCTTATTAGAACAAGGCAACAAGTTTGCAGGTATGACACTTTAAGATTTTTCGGTTACACTTTATTTTAAGGTGTTCTTGTTACAGTGTAACTATAGACCTTATACACCAGAAAAACAAGCGCGCAGCTATCTTGAGAATTTTGTCATTGAACTTCCATTTTTGTGGTAGAGTTAACAAAAGTTATCATGATCATTGTAATGTTTGAAGCAGATGTCTTAACAAATGTCAGTTAAGCCACCGTCCCACTAGACTTTAAGCATGCAAAATTTCTTCGGGCACTGCACGGGAAACTTTTCGAATTAGCTTGCGTTTGCGGTCAATGAAACGAAAAGTGTAGTGTCCGCCCCTAAGACTGAGAAGATTTTAAAACAAGCGGTTCATTCATAAATCCGTAAGATCTTACCTTTATGCTATGGGAATACAAACCGGAAGACAACAGAATGATCACAGCACTGAAAAGAGGCGGGGCTACATAAGGTCTATACCAGGGGTGCAAAAAAAGGGTTCCTGGAGGACCAAAGCCCTGCAGAGTTTAGATTCAATCCTGATTTAATGCACCTGATCCAGCTAATTAAGTCCTTCAGGCTTATTTAAAAACTAGGGCTGTGTCCAAAATGGCCTCCTATGCCCTTAGATAGGGCACTATTTGAGGGAACAGCCATTTGGAGTGGTGTCCAAAACCATAGGGGACATTATCGAGTGCACTCATTGAATCCCACAATGCACCGTAATAACAAGTGTACAACCAATGTACGCTCAATGGCTAGGAATACCCATAATGCACTGTAATATAATGCAGTATAAATTCCTTTTGAATTTATAATTAAATTGTTTAATTATGGTTTATACATTTCCACGACAGAGTTCAAGATAAATCTTTTCATTACTACTGGAGCTGCCAGTTTTTTGAGCATCAAATGATTATTAAACAGCAAGCACAAACTATGCAAATGCAGCAGCCCTTCCGGTGCCCTCAGTGTCTGAATTCACTCACTCATTTTCATTCACTCCTTCAAGTGAACTATATTAGTGGACTAATGTAGGAAATAGTGAATGAGGCTATAGGGGTACGATTTCGGACACAGCGTACATGTATGTGTGTTGGAACTAAACTCTGCAGGGCTGTGGCCCTCCAGGAACTGAGTTTTGCACCTCTGGTCTGAGCAATATTAATATTAATATTAGTGTATTAATATTACTTAATATACTGCGTAATATTAAAAAGCCTTTTGAAGGACCCGCAGTGATCCTGGTATGTATGTGCAGCTAGTTAATCAGGTCATGTGTAATCTTGAAATCTTATTAGAGTAACAGTGGTGTGTTTTTAGTTTTTGTTGCTCATCAGCTGCATATAACCCAGTGCAGCAGGCGATTTCAGATGCCCTGTCTGATGAGCAGTTTCACAGTTACGTAATAGCATGGTAAAGAGAAACAGAAAGATACAGAGAGGAGCTGAGAAGGGTCATTTACATGTCAGACTAAACCGCAGCTTGTATAAACATTACATCATTGACCAGACGTAAATTATTCTGTGATGTTGGTGTTTAAAACTATATGGACATTGAATGTCATTGCATATTTGCATTAGATCACAAAATATCAAAGCGACATTTATTATGAAGAAAGATGGCACAAGCAATCTTTTTATGCAGAACATTTCCCAAAAAGAACATTTTCTGTATCTTTCAGCGGACTTTGGAGTGTCTGCCAAGAACACAAAGACGATCCAGCGAAGAGACTCTTTCATTGGAACGCCTTACTGGCAAGTTAGAGTTTCATTAAATGAAACCACTTGTACTTACACACATTGGCATTGCTGACACATTGATATCACTCTTTCATTCAGGATGGCTCCAGAGGTTGTGATGTGTGAGACGTCTAAGGACAGGCCGTATGACTATAAGGCTGATATTTGGTCTCTAGGAGTCACTCTGATCGAGCTGGCCCAGATCGAACCGCCCAACCATGAGATGAACCCAATGAGAGTTCTGCTCAAGATCGCCAAAGCTGACCCTCCTACTCTCCAGCAGCCCTCAAAATGGTACAAAACAATGTGATTTGTGCATGTAAATACACTACCATTCAAAAGGTTTAGATTGGTAAGATTTTTAAATGTTTTAAAAGAAGTCTCTTCTGCTCACCAATGCTGTATTTATTTGATCAAACGTACAGTAAAATACAGTAATATTGTGAATTTTTCTATTTAAATATATATTTTAAAATATAGTTTATTCCTGTGATCAAAGCTGAATTTTTAGCATCATTACTTATTACATTACAGCAAAACAGCAAAAAATAATCTAAATGTGAAAATGGGGGAAATGAGCCTCCACAATTATGCATACAATAAATAAAAATTTCAATAAATTAATTTTAAAAAAAACCCCTCTTATATTGACCTATAACCGATAGGAAAGAAAATCTCCTTTAAAATTATATAAAAAATTAATATTAAATTATTTGTGTTTTCAAAGAATAACTTTAAGGGAGTGTTAAATTATGCCAAAAATAATCTAAATGTAAAAATAGGGGAAAGCCTCCACAATTAAAGGGTTAGTTCACCCAAAAATGAAAATAATGTCATTAATTACTCACCCTCATGTCTAAATCTAAATCTAAAAAAATCTAAATCACTAATTCGAAACAAAAGATTCATAAAGCTCAGAAGTTTCATGAAGCAGTGTTTTGAAATCGTCCCATATAGATATTGTTGAAAAGTCGTTATTTTGTTTTTTTGGCGCACAAAAAGTATTCTTGTCGCTTTATAATATTAAGATAGAACCACTGAATTCACATGAACTGTTTCGAATATGTTTTTAGTACCTTTATGGATCTTGAGAGCAGAGGTGTAAAGTATTTAAGTAAATGTAATTAGTTAATGTACTTAAGTATCTTTTTGGCTACTTAAGATATTGGCAACTTTTACTCTCTACTTGACTACATTTTTGAGCAAGTTAATGCACTTTTTTACAAATTACATTTTTCATGGCAGCTAACTTTTTTCTGCAGCAGTTTGTTTCTGATATAAAGAAGCGATATCGCCATCTAAGGGCATTAAAGGTACTACATCTTGTGCGTTTTGCCTTTATTCACTTGTCAACAAGGCTACTTTTACGTGAATGCGAGTACATTAGCAGGAAGTTGCTGATTGCAGGTGTTTGATTATTAGATGAGGAAATTACTGCAGCTGGTGATGAGGCTCAAATCAGCACATACAGTAGACTTTGACTATTTAATTTTTACTTAACATTGTTTTATTTATCCGCTATATTGACAAGACCGTTTTGAAGGATACTGGTTTACTTGTGGCCTTTTTGTGCACTTGAGCTTAACTGAGACTTGAGAGTTTGTAGACGTTCAAAAGGTTGTTGTGTCGACCTTGATTTTTTGCAGTTTTCAGGTGTCCAGTTTTATTTTGATTTTAGAAAATAAACTTGATTTCTCATCTTACAAATCAATTGTTTCTTATTTTCACTGGCATGTCTCTCAGGTGTTGAGGACTAGTGCATCTCTGAGCCTATATTCAGCATGAGTAAAATACTTAAGTACTGTTAAAATCAGATACTTTAAGACTTTTACTCAAGTCGTATTGGAATTGGTTACTTGTAACTTGTAGTGGAGTCATTTTCGATGTAAGGTATCAGTACTTTTACTCAAGTATGGTTTTCAGGTACTCTTTATGCTAGGGATGCACCGATGTATCGGTCGCCGATTTTGGCTCAATTTACAACCATCGGCATATCAGCTTTAGCAGGAAAAAGGCCGATATAACAAACCGATGGTTTATTAATTAACTGCGTGAAGGCACTGAGCTGTATGACTGTTGCGTAATCCTAGCGCTGCTGTCTGCGCTTTAATGCTAATTAAATAACAAAAGATAGCACACTATTCTTGACTAAATAACTTTTGTAACTTTCATAAGTGTAGTGGACCCCATCCGAATAATGACCAAAACTTTACTGATGTTTTATAAAGTTTATTGCGTCCGTTTCACGTTGCTAAACAAGAAGTGCACATTAAAATCTCTCTCTGTTACATTATCATCAACATACAGCGAATTACACAAAACACTTAAACAAATACATACATATCTCATGCCTTTTCGGGGGGTGCTTCATAAACTGACAAACTTTAAATCTGCAAAATGTCTCTGAAGAACTGGGTGCTCTCCTTGTCACTCCGTAGACTAGAACACCCGTCAGAATAAGAGTCCTGCCTTAGTAAAGGAGATATTACAAAAAATATTAAAATGTATACAAAAACAAATTAGAAGATTAATCATAATAAAGTAAAGGATACAGTGAAGAATATGCAGTGCTATTTTACATTTGTTTACTTTATTTCTGTAGGCTACCTAAAAACTATTAAACCTACCTAAAATAAACACTGTTTATTTCATATATATATTTGTTCTGTTGTATTTATGTAGACCTGCTAAATGTTAAATGGATCCAATCAATGTTCATTAGAAATTATTTGATAAAGCAGCAATAAACCTGCTAGTATAATTTAATGCAGGTGTTTTTGAACTTTGCTGATTTAAAACGTGATCAAAATACTATCTATTTCGATGACAGCATTTCAAAACGCAGGAAGTGACAAATATCGGTATCGGCCAATAATCGTTTGTTAAAATCGGTATCGGCCCCAAAAATCGTATACCTCTGCTTGAGAGTTTGAATGGCTTTGCTCTCAATAGAGGCCTCACTGAGCCATCAGATTTCATCAACAATAATTTTGTTAGGTCTTACGGGTGTAGAACAACATGAGTAATAAATGACATTATTTTCATTTTTGGGTGAACTAACCCCGTTAAATATACAGTAAATTAAAATAAATTGAAATTAGTCAATTTTTTAATTGACTAATAACCGATATGGTACAGATTCATTTTAAAATGTATTTTAAAATTGTATATAATTTAATATTAATTAAAATGTGTGTGTAAATGTATGTGTAAATATACACACACACACACACACACACACATATATATATATATATATGACAATCGAAAAAGCATAATTTTTTTTCTCATGATTTTTAATGACCTTTCTCTTCATCCATCTGCAGGTCTCCTGAGTTCAGCGACTTCCTGAAACACGCGCTAGATAAAAACGTGGACAACAGGTGGAGCACAGCACAACTTCTTCAGGTGAATTGACTTTTCCCACCTTTATTTCAACACTTATAATCTAAGGCCATATCCACTCAAACCTGACCTAACCTGAGCCAGTATTGCAGCAGCCCCTCTGTGTAAAAGCCCCTTGTTTGCCGTCATCCTGCTGCTTGGCCACCTGCTGGTCCAGGTGCTTTTCTTGCCCCATGAATCAGCAGCTGTTCATTTATTTGTCTGTGTCAGGCACTTTCTGCACTAGCTTTCGTCCTTAAGAATTGACGTCAGCAAAGGAGATTTTGTTTCCGAGGCTTTAAGTAGGCCAACCTAGCACTGACTGCGCACATGCACACGCTCATTCACAAGTGCTAATCACTTCAGAAGCAACATGGGGTTGAAAATACAGAACTCAAGTTTTCCTCCAATTAAGTTGATAATATCAAAGAAGCTACACATTCTCAGACCAGCTATAGACTGTCTGCAGCAGGTGTCAAAGCCAAGAAAGGTAAGAACTAGAGACTGGGATCTTAATGGGACATTGATTTTGATGTGCTCGTTTTCCTCTTGTCTGTTAAACAGTTGGGTTGCAGCAATTTCTGTTTACAAATGCAATAAATCTTAAAGATCCTAAATTAGACTTCTTTTTCTTTAGCTAAATAGTGATGCACAATATACCAGACAGTACCATATCAGTTATCATTCAGTATTAGTTTTATTATTATTTTATTGGAAATATTAACTTGTTCTTAAAAGTTAATCTTTGAAAACTAATAATTTAATTGCAATTATTTATTTTCATTTATTTTACTAAGCCATCTGTACTCTAACAGGCTTCAAAATGTTGATTTATGTAATTTATGTAAAATATATATATATGATATATTTATAATAAAATATATTTGTGTAAATATGGTGTTAGTTATTTACTTTTTACACTGTTTTCTTCATTCCTTCAATTTTTTTATTTTATATTTTTGTCTCAGTTTTATTTTATAAATACTGAATTTGTTTCTCAAGATCTTTGAAAACACTTATAATTTAATAATACTGTTAAATTTAATCTTTAGCAAATCTCAAATTTATATCCGTTTTTCATACTGTACAATATAATGTTGTGAGTGTTTGAGTGTTTGATATAAATTTGTATGTTTTATGTAAAATTTATTTAGAAAATACATGCAGTTTTAATACAGTTTTAATATCAACCACATATTGATTATTGGCCATAACAAAAAATAATTATCGGCTTATTGGTATTGGCCAGAATTTTAATATTCCTAATTTAAAATATATTAGGGGGAGGGACATTAACATAACTCAGACACTTATTTTATATATATATATATATATATATATATATATATATATATATAGTAGTAGATATAATTATATCATTTTTATTTATTAATTTATTTACTCACAGCCTTTTATGTCACGATCTAACACCTGTACTTCCATTTGGAAGGTATAGGCTTGCTTCCATAAACCAAATTTCTGATTATTTTATTATTAATAATTTTATTATTATTTTCCTAAAATTGCAAATAACATCAGAGAAAATTAAAAATGCTACATTTTCCAAGAATTTATCTGGAACAGAGTAATCTGACTGCTTTTTATGGATGTTAATAGTATCTTAATAATATTTGCATGTGTAATTTTTAATATGTATATTTTAATAATGGTAGTTCACTTTATCTGTGCAGCACCCGTTTGTGAGTAGTGTAACTGACAACCGACCCCTGCGAGAGCTCATCGCTGAGGCCAAGGCAGAGGTCACAGAGGAGATAGAGGAGATGAAGGAGGAAGAGGAGGAAGAAGATCATGAAGGAAACCTGGTAAGAGATTATAAGGACAGCCAACAAATTTAGGACCCTTTTCAAGAGAAAGATTAAACTTACAAAGTCTGGATGAATGTTGGCCAATAGAATGCCCTGAGTTACATATGGAATTCATTGCATAGCTGCATGTTTAACATTGCACTTGTAATTTGAACATTTCACTCCAATTAAAACCATAAGCCCAATTGCTCAATTATAAGCATAAAAGAGTTACCTCAAGTTACGTAAAAAAGTTTAATGTTTTGGCTTCGTTCTGATTCCTAACAAGACTTCTGAGCAACAGAAGTAGTTATTCCTTGCATTTTTGCCGCACAACCACTAACTTGTTTAAAACGATCTTCCCTCAGCTTCCCGGACATAAGCGTGCACCATCTGATGCTAGCATCGGAAGCTCGGAAGACGAGAAGCTTCCGCAGTCACCATCCACCTTGGAGTCTGTTCCTGAAAAGATTGAGGAAGTCGCTACACCCAAACTACCAGATGATAATCTTATAGCTGGAATAAGGAAGGAAGAAGAACCTCTGAAGGTGGACGAGAACCACATCCAGGATGTAACAGTACCTGGATCCAAGGAACAAGCTGTGGAAATATCTCAAGAACCTAAAGATGAAGAGGCTGTAGAGCCAGAGATTGATCTTCCTGCTGAAACTATAGTCCAAACGGTGGAGCAACCAGCCAAACCTGATGAAGAGAAACTGGAAGAGAAAAAGGAGGTGGTGGGCAATGGTGAGCTCATAAAGGAAGTGCCTGCTTCAGACATTGCTTCACCGGAGACTCCAACAGAGCCCACTAAACAAGCTGAGCCTGATGAGCCCAGCCCAACATCTCCAGTGAAAGAAGTAGAGAAGGTTGAGGAAAAACCTGCATTGGTGGAGGAACAAAGCCCAGTGAAGCCCAGGTATGTGAAGAAGAAAGACTCGGACTCTGGAATAAGCTCTACAACTGACAACAGCAGCATAGACCTGAACTTATCCATCTCCAGCTTTATCAGCAAGTCCAAGGAGCCAGGAACCATCTCTCAACAGGTGAGAAAACAGCTGTGATTTCACTAATTTTATTGTCTAGTGATTAGTGAGTATGAAGTAGAGCCAGTACAGTCTCTGATTCAAATTTCAGTTGTTTAAATAAGGAATAATTGATGAAATTCCATTGAATTAATAGTAATGTACAATTACAGTCAATTATTCTAGTTTATACTATGGTTATCACGCCTCGAGACATTGTTCAGATGTTTAATTTCGAGACGTTTGTCAGGTTTTGTCGTTAAAATGGGACCAAATTCTTTTGCATCTCATCCCAAGCCTCTGTTGCTAATTCCAAAATGTCATTTTAGACCTAATAATGGAGGCTTTAGCCACTGATATGCAAACTAATAAGAATGTTCATCAACCAATCAGAATCAAGCATTCAACAGCCCTGTAGTATAAAATGTTGTTAAACCTGCTTTTGATTCTTTTTTTTAATTGGTTCAAACTGGTTCAGTGAATCTAATTCAGTTAAGTTTTTAAATATTGCCGTTGAAATAGATTTAAAAAACATAGTGAATTAATAATTTATCATTAATTATTAATTGCCTATATTTGATTTATTTGTTTGTTTTTGTTTTTAATGTGTTTAAGTTCTAACATTTAAGCATTTTAAACATTTTGTGTATATAATGTGTTGTGAATTATTCATTCAGTGAAAAATTGCAAGCCTTTATTCATTTATGTATGTATTTTCACTGAGTTGAAGTTCTAACATTTAAACATTTTGAATCATTTGGCTACAGTGGCTGTTTGGACTAATTGATTGTTTTTACTGAAGAACCAATTAATGAAGTCCATTTAAGCCACAAAGTATCATAAATATTGTGCTATAATATTCAATATCATCAAAAGACTGAAAAATATCAGAGATAGTTTTTTATTCAGTATTTCCAAACCTGTTCATTGTTCTAGGACAACAAGAGGAAGAAAAAAACTCTTAAAAAGACTCGCAAGTTCATTGTGGATGGTGTGGAAGTCAGCGTGACGACATCAAAGATCATCACAGACAATGACACCAAAAGCGAAGAGATGAGATTCCTCCGGTGAGCCATCAGCTGTTTAACTGCTTTGCATGTTTGTCTCATGTTTGCATCGTATTTGCATTCATTGGTAAAACTTTAGTTCTGCCTGTTTCATGTTGTGGCAGAAATTTTCTAGTAAAAGCTTCTGCCTTCTCTCGTTCTTATAGCAACATCACGTGTTTTGGTAAATGCACACAGACTGCTAGTGGGTTAAAGTGTCCAATCATCTTTCACAGCTGGGTGATATAAAAGGTGTCGGGCTGTTTTTAAACCACAAAGCGACAAAAAGTGCGACTGTGCAGTGTTTATTAGTATGTTTTACAGATAATGGCCCCATATTCCAACACCAGATGTGCTAAAGGGAAAACAAGCTGAGTAATACTTCCTGTTTCTGCCTGGGAGAGTTTCCTGTTAGACTGGATAGTGCCATTTCCAGAAAAGCTCAGCAGTTTTCAACCTTAAACTTTTTTTTTTTATTATTATTATTTTGTCTAGCTTTAATCTTAAAGAATTTATAGATTAATATTACTATTATTATGATTTTTTGGTTATCCTAAAATTGACATTATAAAAAAAAATGGGAGTAAAAAAATGAAAATACAGTCATAGTCTTTAAAGTCAGTGTATAAAAAACAATCCTATTTACCTGCTTAATGCATGATCCTTGTGCAGGATTCCAGTTTATAAAATGGGTTGTGAATGCTGTTTAATGTTGACTTTAGAATAAGTAATAAAATACCTTTTTACTCAGTGATGTTTCTAAATTGGCATTTGCTGGTGGATTTATGGATTAAATAATAAAAGCTAAAAATGATCCTGTTAGCGTCCCAGTAGCAGGGCAGTTGGCATTCTTTTTTGTCTTTTTTCCCCTATCACATACTTTCGTAATCATCAGCCACCAAATTAGGTATCATTTGATCACTCAAAATTCATCCTCTGAGAACCTTTTTCTGAAATTGGAGATGATTGGATTGATGATTGAAGATGGTGCTTTAAATCCTTTTTAGCGGGCTCGAATTTTGTGATATCAACTTCAAATTTGGAACAACTTGATTAGAAATATGGATAACTGAAACTTTGAGTAATTTCATTTTATTTAAATGAAACCAATCTTAGGTCTGTTTACAATCATTTAAAGGCATGGGTTACCCAAATATAAAAATTCTATCATCATTTATTCATCTTCAAGTTGATTCAAACCTGTATGAATGTATTTCTTCTGCTGAACGCAAAAGGAGATATTTTGAACAATATGGGTAACCAAACAGTTGATGGACCCCATTGACTTCCATAGTATGAACTATGATAGTATAATAATATGGAAGTCACCCATCAAATGTTTGGTTAACTTCATTCTTCAAAATATCTTCTTTTGTGTTCAGCAGAAGAAATAAACTCATACAAGTTTGGAACAACTTGAGGGTGAAAAAATGATGACAGAAGTTTCATTTTTGAGTGAACTATCCCTTTAAGTTCAAAAAGGGGGAGGATAGTTAACAGGTTGAACACCGTAGGTGGGTCTGTTGCTAGATCAGTGTAAAATGAGTGTTAAATGTGTGTGTTTCAGGCGTCAGGAGCTGAGGGAACTGAGACTTCTGCAGAAAGAGGAGCAGAGAGCCCAAACTCAGCTCAGCAACAAACTCCAGCAGCAGAGAGAGCAGATCTACAGACGCTTTGAACAGGAAGTCACGGTGAGCCAGAACAAACAAAGACATTAAGATAGGAATCGCTGTTTCATTGATGGAACTGGATCACATCAAGGATCCAATATCAATCAAATCAAGGATACAGAAGGAAAGTGCCTGCTTCCATACTGAAATAGTTCCCGTTTTCCAGGGCAAAATAAATACAATCTGACAGCTCTTCACTGGGATCATCTTTGAAATGGCACCTTGAAACCACATAATCAACCTGCCAAGATACTTGGCTGATGTGATTATTATTTATAAAAGGTGTTTTTTGTAAAATTGATAGACTTTATAGGTGCTTAAACACTGATTGCACTCCCAAGACTAGTGGTGACACCAATCCCAGAAACACTGGCGGGAATCTTACTGAATCACATGCTCAACAGCTTCATTATTTTTGGAGTGTGTAATCAGTGTCTGACTATTAAGGGGAGGTCAGTATTTTAAGCCACCTGGGATTGTGCCAGTTAACCTGCTCAACAATCATTTTTCCTGTTAATTAGTTTTATTCTAGCTAATAAAACAAAATGAACTTTGGCTGTCATCAGGCAAAGATCTCCAGATTCTCTTGTTTTTTTTTTTTCTTCTTGTCAAATTAATTTTTCTTTTCTGGAGTTTATTATACATATTTGCTATGCATGTCTGTTTCTGTATTTTAAATGTCTCCATTGAGGTGATTCTTGTAGATCTGCTTTATGTTTGCTTGTTTTCCTGTCTCACTAGAGTAAGAAGCGTCAGTATGATACGGAGGTGGAGAATATGGAACGGCAGCAGAAACAGACCATCGAGCGTCTGGAGCAGGAACACACTGAGCGTCTCCGAGATGAAGCCAAACGCATCAAAGCTGAGCAGGACAAAGAGCTTTCCAAGTTTCAGAACACACTCAAGAACCGCAAGAAAGAGGTATGAGAGAGTTTAGGATCTTTTCCTCCCTGCTTTCCAGAAGAAGAATTCTGCTGATTTTGAACCACCGCCCTGCAGGATGTAAGCAGCATGTTTGTAGACTGTATGCTGTGAAACATTGAATCTGGTTTCCTTTGCTTTCTTTTCTTTTTACTGTCAGTGTTTGTCCGTTTTTCTGTTTAGGATACACTGTCAAAAGTGCCCTGTCCCCTTTCAAAATGAATATATGTACTGTTTTAATGCTAGCTGTTAATGTTGTGTTTGTGTGTGTTTACAGGAGCAGGAGTTTCTTCAGAAGCAGCAGCAGGATCTGGACAGTGCTCTGAAGAAGATCATTCAGCAGCACAAACATGAGCTGGCCACTGTTGAGAGAGACTGTCTGAACCACAAACAGCAGCTCCTGAGAGGTCAGACCACTCAAGATTAGCCTTAATTGTCTCATTCTCATCCTCCCCAAATTATCGTTAACAGCTTTTGCAGTGTTTTGAATATTCAGACAGGGCTCTAGTCAGCTGTTTGTTAGTGTGGTGAGCAACAACACCCCACAGTGTTAGGGTTATAATAAACACTAGCATTCAAAAGTTTGGGGTCAGTGTTTTTGTTTTATTCATTTTGAAAGAAATGAACACTTTTAATGCTTTTAATGCTCTGATACACAAGTCATTTATGGTATAGGAAAAAAAGAGCCATAGTGGTTTAGAGCAACTTCTATTTTTATTGCCAATATTTTGCGCCAATTTCCCAGGAATGATTTGGTTCTCTTGAACACACAAGATAGAAACATTGCTTTATTCGTAAATCTTTTGGATGGGAACATAGCTGTAGTTACCATGTGCTGTGGTACTGTGCTAGCTTTTGTCACACAGTGTACCAATTGAAAACAATGTTCAGTCAATTTAACTTAGTTCTTCCTGATTCTTGCAGCCCGAGAAGCTGCCATGTGGGAGCTGGAAGAGCGCCACCTTCAGGAAAAACACCAGCTGCACAAGCAGCAGCTGAAAGACCAGTACTTCATGCAAAGACACCAGCTGCTCAAAAGACACGAGAAGGTTACTTCCCACATCAGTCTAATGTGCTCTTCTGGTTGCTATTGTTGTGATTTTTAACTCTGAGTGTGTTTTTCTACAGGAAATGGAGCAGATGCACAGGTATAACCAGCGTCTGATGGAGGAGATGAAGAGCAAACAGACGCAAGAGAGAACCAGACTGCCTAAGATCCAGCGCAGTGATGCGAAGACACGCATGGCTATGTTTAAAAAGAGTCTGCGCATCACAACCACAGGGGTCACGCCGGAACTGGAACGTGAGAGGGTCAAACAGGTCAGAGGTTATATCAGGTTCAGGCTTAAAGGTGCAGTAGGCGATCTCTGAGAAACATTGTTGAAAGTGGATCGGAACGAGCAGCACAACACTCTTGTAGCCAATCAGCAGTAGGGGGTATGTCCACTCATGATGGGGGAGGAGAGAGAGAGCAAAAGGGAGATTTGAAGAAAGACTGTAGAAAGAGAGATGGCTGAGAGACATTACAAAAGAGAAAAGCTCAGTGGAATATCACTGGAAAAAGAAGGGTTATGATTAGACAAGAGCTTTAGGACCTGCATTAATATTAGAAAAGCTTTCCAGGAGAGGTTGCGTTGTTTTTACTCCATACCTGGGTAACATTGGTTTTGCTGTTTCACAGAAACAAGATATGCTGTTGTTGTCATGTTAACTATATGGTAACAGGACAGGTTTTGAGTGTCATTGTTTGTCTGGGGCTGCTGTGCTGCTAGCGTAATCTTGTGGACTGTTTATTTTTTTTCTATTCCTTGTCATTTGTTCATCATATTCGCTTTATTTTTCACAAACCATTATTTTGCTTCACTTCAGAAATCACTTACTGCACCTTTAATGGAATAATTTGTTCTAGTCTACATGAACTTAAAAAGTTTTTTCTGCAGAATTGTGCAGCAATGTTAAAATTCCTGCCAATAATAATTTCCATGTCTTGGCAAATTTCACTATTTTGTCTAAAACACTTAAAAAAATAATTTATTTGATATTTATTATATAATGTGTGTATGTGTATAATATATATATATATATATATATATATATATATATATATATATATATATATATAAATTTAGAGATTTGCTAAAATTACATTGTGTTATTAAATTATTAGCAAAGGTCATCTAAATGTAAAAATAGGGAAAATTAACATGCTCAATTAAATACCCAGTATTGGCTGATATGTATCTAATATCGATAGATACCAATTAATGAAAATCTCTAATATCAGCCAATATATGCACAATGTATTCATGCCATATTGGTAATTCGCTGATATTAGAGATTTAAATTTATTGGTATCTGAATATATTGGACATATATATAATCCAATATTGAAAGACCAGTCAATGTCACTACTACTGTATATATCCAATTTTGGCATATACTGATTAAAATCTCTCAATATTGGCTGATAACCAATATGGTACAGATATATTGTGCATCCCTAAATATTTAAACTTATTGCACAGATAATTTCTTTTCTTGTAGTCAATATATTTGTGTTTGTGTAGTAATTACTGTATATTTGTGTGGCCGATGAACAGTTTGCAGCACAGGAAGAGAAGAGACAAAAGAACGAACGTCTCCATCAACAGCAGAAACATGAGAATCAGATGAGAGACCTGCAGACGCAGTGCGACGCCAACGCCAGAGAACTCCAGCAGCTGCAGGTGCACCAGAGGAGCAATACAGCATGTTTTATCTTTCTATAAAACAAAAACGAAATTGTAACATGCCTTGTGTGTGTGTTGTAGAATGAGAAGTGTCATCTGTTGATTGAGCACGAGACTCAGAAGCTGAAGGAGCTGGATGAGGAGCACAGCGCTGAGCTCAAGGACTGGAGAGACAAACTCAGACCCCGCAAGAAGGTAAAGTAAGATTTTTTTTTTTTATGTTTTTGGTGTCAGTCTTCATTACACCAATATATAATGTAATATTATTGAGCAATCAAACTGCAGTTCTTCATGATAATTCAAAGAAATTACATGGTACAGTATGTTTGATCTTTCCCTGTACATTGAGACTTTTTAAGGTGCATTAAAAAGTCTTGTGATGCTTCATCCACACCACTAGATGTCAGTATAAGTCCAGCAAAACATTACTGAGTGCACTTCCATCACATTTGATTAGTATGTTCACTAAGAACATGAAATCTCTCTGTCCAGGCCCTTGAGGAAGAGTTCGCCCGTAAGCTACAGGAACAGGAAGTGTTCTTCAAAATGAGCGGGGAGTCTGCATGCCTTAACCCCTCCACCCAGAGCCGAATCTCAAAGTTCTACCCTGTCCCGAGCGTCCACTCCACTGGGTTTTAATGCACACATGCACAGAGATGCTGAACTGCTGTGACTGAACCTCTGCTGCCTTCTTCCCTCTGATCGCTGGTGTCAGTCAGAACGGAGGGCCGAATTGTTCCAGTAACCTACAGCTGTTGCTTTGATTTTATTCTTTTTTTATTTTTATTTAAGCTTTAAAAATGGATTTTTCAGTGTGGATTCCCTAAACATTTCAGTGATGGTTTATGAAACATAATGTTATTTAATTCTATGCTACTAAATTCATCTTTTTTTAATTTTCTTTGTTCTTTTTCCTCCCTGAACAAGTGGTCTCACTGGTAATCATGTGGTTTACTGTGGTATTTTAGGACTACATTTGCGAACATGGAATGACTGTTTAATTTCAGGCAAATTTGCTTGAATAAAGAGTTGATGCTTGATGTCAGTGGTTATGAGAACTAAGCAAATGATTAAATATCAAAATGACTCATTAATTCTGCCAAGCAAAATTTTGTATAATTCTAATGAAGTTTAATGGCACATTATTTAGAGATAAATACATTTTCAGGACATATTTCATTTTAATGCATAATTTCTTGGTTATTTCCTGTATGAATTGGATATATTTGAATTTCTGTTATCTCGCATCACTTTTTGTGAGCTTTGTTTACTATCATAAAATTGATTTATACTTTAGGTAGCAGCCATATTCATTTCTTTAAAGCATTTTAGCATATCAACCACACTGTATGCAAATATTGTGAGATCACTGTGGTAAGAAGTGCATTTGCACTTGCTGTGCTATGCAATGTGAACATGTAGCACAATTAATCATCTCAAATTTACAATTTATCTATGAACTTTAAAGCAAAAGAGCTCAATCTTTTCATCTGTTTATTCTCCAAAAAATGCCAAATGATTTTTCGATTACATGAGTTTGTTTCTCTGATAACCGGAGATTCACCCAGACATCTCTACACTACATTTGTGTACTGTAAGACTGTGTAGAGTGTACTGTAAACCGATTTAATTGAATCAAACCTGTTTTATTCTTGTATATTTTAGCATTTGTTTTAGTAAAAGTTTTTTTTTTCTTCATCTAAGTTGACTCAACTTTCAACATACACTTCTTAATGTGTTTCCTGCATTTACATGTGTGGCGTAGTCCGTAAAAACTGCACAAAACAACATTTAAAATCTGTGAATAAAGACTGAAAACATGAAGTTCTTGTCGTTGATAAAACCTGAGAGCATTGTTGATGTTTTGCAGCAGGTTTTACTGTAAAGAGAGTGCTGTGCGCCTTCTGAT
Source organism: Elopichthys bambusa (assembly GCA_037101425.1). NCBI lineage: Eukaryota > Metazoa > Chordata > Actinopteri > Cypriniformes > Xenocyprididae > Elopichthys > Elopichthys bambusa. Next base: position 33,847,368 of record CM074436.1, read on the forward strand.
ACAGGAATTCCTGCAGGTAGTCGCATAATCAGTACTTTGTCAGATTTTTTTTGTATGCATTTTCTCATGAGGTATAATTAACAGCATAACAGTTGTAAGATGTACTGTGTTTGTGTCAAAGATCAAATCATTGTGATTATAGGAAGTTGCTGTAATTAAAACATTTGTGGTGAATAGTTCAGTTGTGTGGGTCTCTGTGTTTAAGTGTCTCTCTGTTTATGAATATGAGGCAAAGACTTTATATACAGAAAGTGCAACGCACCATATCGTGGAATAGTCCCGCCTTCTAAATAAAAGCCAATCAGCAATAGATTGCAACAGTGGCTGCCCTCTTTTTTCAGCGGCGCTGATTGCGGAAATATTTTTCCCATAGGGATTTTAAAATAATCTTTGTTTAAGGGTTAAAAGCCAACCTAGCCAATCAGCTATGAGGTGAATCATAACATTACAAACTCTGATTTGAAGCAAAACATTTTTTTTTAAAATGACAAATTCAGAGGTACAAGATTGTGTACTTAACGGCTTTAGTGAGGGAAAGAACTACAATCCCATGAAGCATTGCGAACAGCATAATCGAATTAACTATGGAGAAATATAAAGCTACTCATTTATAAACGTAATTATATAAATGTATATATATATATATATATATATATATATATATATATATATATATATATATATATATATATATATATATATATATATATATATATATATATATATATAAACATTTCAGTATTTTGAGAGCAGAGGGAGATCGACTCTGACATCATTCACAGTGCTTAATGGGAGTGGGAGGTACTTAAGAGCTATTATGGCACAAGTTTTTGACTGTGTGATTGTACAGCATCATGGGTAATGTCGTTTTTCACCAGGAATTCCACTGTTAAACATGATTATTTTAAAAAATAAGCTGAAATAATGTGGGATGATGGCTTCAGCAGAAGAAAATACCATTGATTAACAATCTCATAGCTCACAGTAGGTCTGTCTTTAAAGGTTTATGTTACCGTTCAAAATCAAATTTCCTTTGGAGAAAATGAATGACTGGAGTTCAGAAACTAAGTTTATGAGACAGTTGTTGTAAGATTTCCTTGGTGAATTCAAATATGAAATGTAATAGTAAGCTTGGTGAACAGCTTTGGAGAATTTGACATTTTAAAGATGGCCGCCGAGTGAAATGACTTGCTTTAAAGGGGCTATCTGTAGGAATGACACCCAGTGGTCGAAATAGGTACTGCAGTCCAAATTCAAAATATTGTTTGCCCCGCCCCCTCCTTCAAAGACGCGGGTTGCCAGCTTGAGGACACGCAACAAGAGGGAGCTCAATTGACAATGAAAGCTGAGGAGACTTACACACTAAGTCAGGGCTCTTCAAGTAGTTTCATTAGTGGGCCGGATTATTAAATCAAGAAGTTGAGGTGGGCCGGGGGTCTTATTGGTAAAAATTATTTTACTAATTATTAGGTTTAAATGAAAATATTCTCACAGTGAAACTTGGTAACCACAGGTAAAACCATACATGGCTACTCACTACCACTGTCAAATGATATTATATTATGATATGTTATATAGGCCTATAAAACACAGGTAAAAACTGTACACACCTTCACAAAGAAATTAATTATATATTCCCCTACCCACCTAATAAATATATTGCAATATAAATGGCTATAACATAGTTTTCAATATAAATATTCCACATTTCCACAAACCATGGTAATTTACTACAGTTCATTCATGGTAAATGTTTGTAAGGGTGGTGATTTTGGGATTTAAAAGTCTTCTATCTTGGCACGTTTCTCCTGTTTTCCCCACCAGTCTTGTTGGAAATGTTGAGGCTGTTTTATCCGATTTAAAACTAGTTTAATCATCGAGTGGTTTGTAGTTTGTAAACGAGCGGAGTGTGTCGAATTGAAACGCTTCTCACTAGATGCCGCAACGGCTCCTTTAAGCTTTCGTTCCGTTATCCACTGGGCCGTGCTGCGTAGGTCAAAGTAAACTAGTGAAACACATGAAAACAGCGCTATTTGTTCTGTATTTGTAGGTACTGACCGAGAAACAGCTTCAGGTGATTCAGTGACAGAGCGGTCCGAACGAATCCAAATCGTTTCAGATCGTTATGCAAATCGCGTTTGGCCAACGGAACACACATAATAACTGCTGAAATATCCGCACGGAAAACGTTTCTCAGGTCAGGAGCGTGTGCACAAACAGTGCGTATACTTTGATATAGACCTACAGCTGCTGGCGCCACCGGTGTTTTCCGCCAACTGGCAACCTGGAAATACTATTGGATAAACTGGCAGCACGTGGTTTCGCACAGACCAAAACAAAGACAGACATTCCGACACGGAACACACATTTCAAAGTAGAATATCTGGCTGTAGCATTGTTTTTCTGAGAAACAAGTAGGTGAACTTAGCATGTTTCCTCAATATCTGCAAACATATATTGGGGCATTTTTATGCTTTATTAAAGTGAAAATCTTACATATAGCCCCCCTTAAAGGATTAGTTCACTTTCAAATAAAAATTTCCTGATAATTTACTCACCCCCATGTCATCCAAGATGTTCATGTCTTTCTTTCTTCAGTCGAAAAGAAATTAAGGTTTTTGATGAAAACATTCCAGGATTATTCTCCTTATAGTGGACTTCAATGGCCTCCAAACGGTCAGTGCAGCTTCAAAGGACTTTAAACGATACCAGACGAGGAATAAAGGTCTTATCTAGCGAAACGATCGGTCATTTTCTAAAAAAAAAAAAAATTTGAAATGTATATGCTTTATATAAACAAATGATCGCCTTCCAAGTGCCTCCTTGCAAAAAGCTTACGCTTTATGTCCTACGCCTTCCCTATTCTACTTACGGAACGAACGCAGTGCCAGTTACATTTTTTCCGTAAGTAGAATTTACGAAAATTACAGGAAAATATTTGCACTAACTGTTAAAAACTAATAATGTATGTAACAATGATAGAGACACTGCTGTTTAAATTTTTTGTTAAGTATGGCAAAAATATTTTAGTAATTAAATTTGACATAAATTAAAAATAATGCAAAGGAAAGTAAATTTTCAGAAATTTTGCGCTTTCTTGTGCTTGAATGTTAAAATGGCCCTCCTATGAGGTGTCAATCACAGCAACGGCCCCCAGCCAATTTGAGTTTGAGACCCCTGCCTTAAAGGGACTTTGATATGAGATCTTCAGAAGTCTCAGCTTAGAAAAAAATCAGTCTTTATTTCTCAGTTTTAAAGTCAAGCCACTTTTGATGCTATTAAAAGTCTGTAATAATAAAAGCATTTTTACCACATCAAATGACAAAACAAAGAGCTAATTTTAAACATCCATATCCCCAGATTACGTTAAATCCCATTTTGTAGTTTCATGATGAGGACAAAAATACAAATGTTTTTCTTTAAAAATTGTTGTAGTACATTTGAATTTGGTCTGTAATGCTTGTTAATTCAGTGTGAATATATTTATATTTTGGTAACAAATCATTGTCCAAAACAACAAAAAAAAAAATAGAAAAGACTAAATTAAAATATGTACATGTCATTTTCAAAGCATTAGCTGGTAAAGGCAAACACACTGCTGTCTGTCTAAATTCCTGTGCTCCTCCTCCTCCTCCGAGTGACGTAGGAAGCCTCCCCTGGGGGGAAAAGGGGTTTGTCATGACATTATCATGAAGAAATATGTTATGATCAATTACATATTTTGTAACCTGGCTCATACCCTTCTCTCCTTTTTGTCCTTTCGTTCCTTTGTGGCCTGGGAAGCCAGGGTTACCAGGAGGACCTCTGGCACCCATGGGGCCAGATGGACCAGGTATACCAGGAAAACCAGGGTCACCTGTGTACAACAGTAAAATTACAAGTTGAAACATAAAAAAAAGATATATGAGATTTGAACACTTGTCCATACAAACAGACAGTTTAAAGGAATACTCTGGATTAACCCTATAAAGCCTGACATACTATATTAATAGTAAAAAAAAAAAAATATATATATATATATATATATATATATAATAAGTGGATCAGTTAATTGAACCTTTTTGACAATCAAACAAGTAATCTAAAATACATGTGCTTTGTTGAGCATCACATTTGATACTGTACATCAGGCCTTTATGGCTCATATAGTAAATAGTATATAGTGAGAATGGAGCTCAAGCTTGTGGAGGAAAAAACACCTGAATTTTATTTTGAGGCCCAAACTGAGCAAAAAATGCAATTTGATGCATTTACTGATATTTATATGGCCTAAAAGAAAAATGAAATTCTGATAGCTTGTAGTGTAAATCAATGAGACCTTTATAACAGTATAGCACACTACCTGGATAAATATGAGTTGTAACTCATATAAAAAGACACATGAACCACGACCTGAAGGTGGACATTTTATAATTACACTAAAAGACCTTTTAGTTGTCAAAAAAGTAGTTGTCATTTGACAGAAGGCTTTTTATAGATTATGTGCAACAGGTTATTCTGCAAATTTTTGATCATGTTGATATTTTAGATGCCATAGAAATTTGTGTATCAATTACGATAATACGATTGATAGTCTGTTAATACTCTCTATTACGACAGAAAATAATTATAATATCTTTTCATTTATTGTATATTTTAATATACTTGAAACTTACCAGGTGCAGACATGTGAAGCTCATATTTTTGTTAAAAATTTGCAACATTTGTATCTGGAGCTGTAGGTCTAAATCATCTTTTTGTGTAACTTTTTAAGTTCTGTTTATGCATTATTGACATAATTTTTATGGATTTGTTTCATTTTGAACCGGATTAAGCCACGTCACTTCGTAGTATCTTCACACAGGTACCAAATGAAGGTAACTAGGTTTACTTGCTTTGCTGGCCAGTTTCACATGGCTGTGTTATAAATAGAGCTTGTACCTTTCCCTCCTATGGGTCCCAGCTCCCCTTTCTGCCCTGGTGGTCCGATCATACGGTGTTCTGTAGAAACAGCCATTAGTAATTAAAATCATGCATATTAAATGCATAAGAACTTTTCTTTTGAACAAGTTCCTTCTTGCCTCTGATATAGTCCATGATCTGAGTCATGTTGTTGGGTTCTAGAATGATTCCTGGAAGTCCAGGTGGTCCTATGAGCCCTGGAAAACCTTTTAGTCCAGGTGGTCCAACTGGTCCAGGTTGTCCAGGTGGTCCAACTAATCCAGGTGGTCCTGGTGGTCCTGCTGGACCTCCAATCGATATCAAACCACTTTGGTCCTGTAACAGGCCATTAGCTGTGGAAAAATTCAAACACATAAGACTCAATAATTCTTAAATCTATAAAGGTACTACCCATATCTTGTTTACATTTACATTTAGTAGACGCTTTTATCCAAAGCGACTTACAAAAGACGAACGAAAGCAATTTGTCAAAAGCCAACAATATTTGTAATATACAATGCAAGATTTATTAAACTACTATTAGGAAGCAAGCTAGTGAAGAGAAGAGAAGAAATGCAGAGAAAATTTTTTCTTTGACATGCGTATGTATGTGTGTAAGTGCATTTTAGGTTGTCACGTAGCGTAACTTACATATAATGTACTCTGCAACCTGTTTAGCGATGGCTGGGTAATCCAAATTCTCGCCAGGGCTTGGGTGACCTGCAGAAGTAAACAAACTGCCATTAAACTGCTAAAAGATGAAATGCAGTTAATAAAACACTCTTCTTACTCTTGATGTACTCCTGAGGCTCTGCACGGATTTGCTGTTGGTTTTCATTCACTGCATAAGACACTATTCCTCCAGCGCTTCCTGGTGGTCCTTGAGGTCCTGGGGGACCCGGGGGTCCTGGCAGACCTCTGAAACCAGCATCTAAAAACAAAAAGGTTTATGCAAATGGGATTATCAACCCTTTTTAGTACTAGCAGCGCCTATATAAAATTAACCTTGATAATATTTGTGTGCAGTTATTGTCAACAACTATTTAGATGAGTAGTTGACAGATATTTTCAATGTCCAATTCTTAAACTATTACGTTTGGTCACCCACATCCTGAAATTGTTACAGTCTTGTTATTAACAAACTCCAAACAATCCAAAGCTTAAATCTAAACTGTTTGATATACACCATATAACAAGTCTGGCACATCTTTCATACCATTCATCAGGCTCAGCACTCGTCCAGCAACTTCCTGAGTGTTAAAGCCATATCCACCTGGCACACCTGGGGGTCCTGGGGGCCCTGGAGGACCAATCAGGTACTGTCTCACCTCATCTCCTATGAATACACGAAAGAATGTGTGGATCTATCAAAATGTGCCATAAAACACATTAGTTTTGAGTTACATGTTTATTGAAAGCAAAAAGCAAACCTTAGGCCTGTAGAAAACAAAAAGGTTACACTTTATTTCGATGGTCCACTTTAGACATTCTACTAACAATAAGTAACTTTGGAACTTCATTACAGGTCATTAGAGTATTAGTAGACTGTTAGGTGTTAAGCTTTTGGGTAAGTAGAATAAGTTAACATGTAGTGATTGCAAAGTTGCTTCTTGTCAGTAGAATGCCTGTTGGGGAGCATCAAAATAAATTGTTAGCAGATATTAAGCAGACGTCTACTAATACTCTAATGAGAGTTGACATGTAGTTGCATTTAGTTACATCAAAATAAAGTGTTACCAACAAAATCATAAAGCCTGTAAAAGCCAGTCGTTGAACATTTTAAACTCACTTTGGAGGTAATCTAGGACACGGTTAGTCAGTGCATCCTCAGAGGCTGATCCGGGAGGTCCAGGTGGTCCAGGTGGGCCTGGAGGTCCAGCCAGGTATTCTCTGATGGGCTCACCTACAAAAGATGCATTAAATGTTACTCTCATGGAGCTTATTTGCCCATTTATCTCTATAACTAGTTAAAGATGTAATTTGTAGGGACATTAATCAGAACTGGGACTTCAAAAGATGCTTTTCCACCACAAAGCTAGCATGTCAGCAGCTGTTATGCAGTAGTTGAAGGGATAGTCCACCCAAAAATGAAAATTCAGTCATCATTTACTCCCCCTCATGTCATTTCTTCTGCTGAACACAAAAGAAGATATTTTGAAGAATGTTGGTAACCAAACAGTTTCGGTTCCCATTGACTTCCATTGACATTAGTCGGGGTAGCAACATATTTAAAGGGTTAGTTTGTAACTCAACCGATTTGGCTGATCGGTTATGTGACAAGTTCACCCAAAAATGAAATTTCTGTCATTAAGTACTCACTCTTACATCATTCTTCGTTCACCTTCCGAACACAAATGAAGATATTTTTGATGGCTTTGAGCACATAATTATGGTCCAGAAAAGTAGTAAAGACATTGTTGTGACTACAGTGGTTCAACTGTAGGTTTTGTGCACAAAAACAAAACAAAAATGACTGTATTCACTGCGTTCACTGCATCAACTGTGTACAAGACACGTCAACTGTTTTAACAATGTCTTTAATACCTGAATGACGGTAATTACATTGCTTTCTATGGGGGATAAAAAAACCTTGGATTTCATCAAAAATATCTTAATTTGTGTTCTGAAGATGAATGAAGGTCTTATGGGTGTGGAACGACATGAAGGTGAGTAATTAATGACAGAAATTTCATTTTTGGGTGAACTAACCCTTTAATTTTTGACAGAAATGAAAACGAGGCTGTGAGGGATACAAGTACAGAGCGTTCAATGGATTGTACTGTTGTTTAACAACATACCGATTGTTCAGCTTATGAAACGCCTTTCCAAAAATTCTGCAAAACAGTTTTTTAATGTTGTGAGTTGTGAAAATTGTGATCTAGGACCACTACATAAAGCAAGCCATTCCCTCACAGACTCGTTTTCATTTGCGTTAAATACAATATGACGTCTAACCTGACTAAAATCTATTGTATGGATAAAAAAATTAAATGGAAGTAAATGGGAACCAAAACTGTTTGGTCACCAACATTCTTCAAAATATATTCTGGGTTACGCAGAAGAAAAAGTCGTACAGGTTTGTAACAACATGAACCCTCATGTCGTTCCAAACCTGTGTAACTTTCTTTTTAAATGATGACAATTTTTGGGTGAACTATCCCTTAAGGTCTTCTGGGTGGATTTAAGGGAGTTGCAAGGTTGCATAAAAGTTCTTCATGTCCTTTTAAACATACTTCTGAGGTAGTCTGAAATCTGTTGAACAACATCTGGTGAGCCACCACTCTGGGAACCAGGTGCTCCAGGAGGCCCTGGGGCTCCAGGTGGACCTGGTGGTCCTGGAGCGCTTCTGGATCCTCCACCTTATAAAACAATCACATGAAACTCTCTTTATTTCATTAATGTAATGGTATCTGGTTTGAAAGGGTTCATGTCAAAGCAGATATTGGAGCAATACACCCATTCGCCTACCGTAGGAATAACCTGGAATGCCAGGGGCCCCTGGGACTCCAGCATCACCTATATTTAAATAATAATAAAAAAATGTTGGTGCACAGATGTATAAAAACTAAACATATTTACTTACGTTGTAATGGTTTTACTGTAACTGGAGTTTTTTTTTTTTTTTTTACATAGATATATGTCTTTTTAACATGGATATATGTCAAAACTGTTTAAAGAGCCCTAACAGATATATTTTGTTCCATTGTACCTTTTGGACCTTCTGGCCCCATGGGCCCCATTGGCCCTTGATGTCCCTGTGGTCCCTGTGGACCCTCGGGTCCTTGTTCTCCATGTGGTCCTGGACCACCTGGCTGTCCTGGAATACCTGGATTCAAGTAAAATAATGTGAACTGTGCACAATGAAGAAACTTGTATATTCTGTATCATACAAATCTAAATCACTAACCGATTCCAGGTTCTCCAGGTAATCCAGGTTGGCCTTTTGAAGAAGAAGATGAAACGGAAGTAAGCATATAATCCAAAAACTTCAGAATGTCATATTTATATATGTGTGATGGAATGTGTCAATCTTACCAGGGAATCCTTGAGGGCCAATCTCACCTGAACAGAAGACAAAGATTAAAATTCGTAGGGTCCCAAGGAAAACCCAAATGTTGTAGATTGTATCTATTGTATATATTGTATATTAGATCTACCCTGTGATCCCTTTGGTCCAATGGGTCCAGGAGGCCCAGGCGGTCCAGCAAAGAAGGTTTCTGATTGACCACAAAAACCACAATCGGATCATTTCAAAACCATTATTTAATAGGTCTTATTCACTAATAATCCTAATAATTGTGTGGATTATTTGTATTTATATGCACAGGAGAACTTTTACACACAAATCAATCAATCAATGATTACAAAGATGACAGTTATAAGGCCACCCAGAATATGTGATTTTTGTATGCGTTGAATCAGTTGTTTAGTTGTTCCATAACGAATAAATTTTAGTTTGGAAGTTGTTGATGAATCCTGTTTTGTTCATAAAAATGTTTGTGCACAGATTTCAATCACAAATCTTATTTATTAAATTAGATTATGGAATTATGTATTATATTGTATTTTGTATGCCAGTTGTGTTTCTTATTATGTCTGTGTGTGCTCGCTGCAATCGTACTTTCCCTCAGGGGATAAATAAACTGAACTGAACAAATTTAAAAGTGTACGCATGGTTAATGAATGAGACCCAATGTCTCAAAGAACTAAGTGTAAATTAATTCTAAAGCATACCTGAAGTGGGTACAAAGCTTCCTGGTTCACCCTTTTCACCAGGAGGACCAGGATGACCAACACCTGTGGAAAAACAAAATTAAACATTAATACAGTAACATAACAGAAATGTAACAAAACTGAATGAGGGACTAAGTACCTGGTTGCCCATTGTCACCAGGCGATCCGGGTGGTCCCGGTGGACCAGGTGGGCCAGGAGGACCAGGTTTAGCAGCAGCTCCCTCTGTTCAATTTAGATTAAGAGCATATGAATGATATAAAAACTAGTACAATGTACATTTTAAAAGTGAGCACACTTACTCCCTGTACTCTCAGAGACTCCAGGCTTCCCATCATCTCCTTTGTATCCTTTATCTCCCTTTAAACCTGTAGAGATTTAAATGTTAGTGAACTAAAATTCTCTGATTTAAAAATTTTTGTTTTATAGAAAAAAGTCATCTTACCAGGTGGACCAGGAAGACCAGCAGGACCAATAGGACCTTAGGTAAAAAACAAACCAAAAAAAACCCAAGAACTTAATATTAGCATGACCATACTGCTGTTTAACTGATTCTTTCATTTTTAATATTAAATGCATTTGAGATAATCCATGATGAATTCATGATACCTGACAGTCCAGGTGGTCCAGCAGGACCTGGAGTTCCAGGAGGTCCAGGTGGTCCAGGTATACCCACAGTGTTAGTATTGGCACCTGCGATGAGTGACCAGATGATGATGATGAATGATGTCAAATGAGCCAGATTAATAGACCAAAAGCTAACTAAGCGCCATTAACTAATTTTCATTTGTGTTCCCTCACCTGCAGAAATGACTCTTCCGGGCTCACCGGGCTCACCTAAAGAGAGAACAGCATGTATGATGTGGTAAAAGTATTTCTGTATATATATATATATATATATATAAATTAAAAAGTAGAATGATGTATATATAATATATACAATGTGACTAAATTATGGTATTAAGGCCCGTTCACACCAAGAACAATTACTATAAAGATAACTATCGTTCTGTTTATTATAAGCATGTGCTGCAGTTTTGTCGTCTGCCGCTTTAAATGTTCGAGCTCTTTAAAGCAGGATGGATTCTGATTGGCTGTCAATGTTGTTGTTGTTCATCAGCTGGAAAAAATCGCTCTGAAAGTGATTCCAGCTATATAATTTCTCTGTGCCGTTATAGTTGTGGTGTGGACTCTGCTATTCTTTTATATTTAGAATGATTTTAGAGCTATATGTTTATCGTTATAGTTATCGTCCTTGGTATGAATGGGCCTTTAGAAATGAATTAAAATCATCTCACAAGAAATATTACCTTTGGGCCCTGGCTGGCCTGAGGTACCTGGCAAACCTTTAGTGAAATAAGGTAAAAATAAAATAAATATATATCATTAAGATGCAGATGTGTCTGTGATCTTGTTACTGTTGACGGTTTTTACAGAAATACTAATAGATGTGTTGTGTTTAATATATTCAGCGAAGAACACGTGAAATCAAACCTGGTGGTCCTTGGAGTCCTGGTGTACCTGTGCAGGAAAACAGAAAACGCCTCTTTTACATGGTTAGCATTATTGACAAGTGTGTTTAAAAATTATGAAAAGCGTTATCTTTTTATTCAGCGGTGGTGTGAAATTTCTTTTCATTTATACCTGGTATTCCTGCATCTCCAGGAGGCCCTGATGGTCCCCGAGCTCCAGGCAACCCAATCGGACCTTGATCCCCTTGAATTTAAAGGAATGAGAAATTTCCAAAATGCATGCTTGATAAGAGAAACACAGACTAATGTTTTCCCAAGGCAAGTTAGGCTAATTACCTCGAATTCCTTTAACACCATCTGGCCCAGGAGCACCTGTAGAAAATGAAATATGATATGATATAAAATATTATATATGACATTATATTATACAGCACATACAGTCCTTTTAAATCCAGATGTGTGAAAGTTTCTTATACATAACATCAAAAAGTAAGTCTCTTTAATACCAAGGCTTTGATCAAAAATACAGTAAATAAAGAAATATAAAATAGTGCAATATTATTAGAAACATTATCTTTTGTAACATTATAAATGTCTTTACTGTTACGTTTGATCAATATAATGTATCCTTACTGAATAAAAGGGTCACAGTTTAGTTTAGGGTCCAGTTCTCACCATTAACTATTACCAAATAAACAGCCAATATCATAGTAATATGTATGCTGATAAGCAACTAGTTAATAGTGAGAATTGGACTAAATGAAAGTGTTACCAATAAAAGTATTTATTTCTTAAAAAAAAAAAAAAAAAAATACTGACGCCAATTCTTTTTTTTGGCAATAGTGTATATTTCTTATAGAGTTCAAAAGAAGCTATATTTGCATAGATTCTGCATGTGATACAGGTTTTCTTTTCCTTAAGTTTCTCTTTCTGTGACCCACCTGCGGATCCTTTAAGACCTTTCTCACCAGGAGGCCCTGCTGGTCCGACCAGACCTGGCTCACCTGTCAAAAAATATTATCATATTATATATATCTATATACAGTGGGTATGGAAAGTATTCAGACCCCCTTAAATTTTTCACTCTTTGTTATATTGCAGCCATTTGCTAAAATCATTTATGTTTTTTTTTTTTTCTCATTAATGTACACACAGCACCCCATATTGACAGAAAAACACAGAATTGTTGACATTTTTGCAGATTTATTCAAAAAGAAAAACTGAAATATCACATGGTCCTAAGTATTCAGACCCTTTGCTGTGACACTCATATATTTAACTCAGGTGCTGTCCATTTCTTCTGATCATCCTTGAGATGGTTCTATACCTTCATTTGAGTCCAGCTGTGTTTGATTATACTGATTGGACTTGATTAGGAAAGCCACACACCTGTCTATATAAGACCTTACAGCTCACAGTGCATGTCAGAGCAAATGAGAATCATGAGGTCAAAGGAACTGCCTGAAGAGCTCAGAGACAGAACTGTGGCAAGGCAAGGTTACAAAAAAATTTCTGCTGCACTTAAGGTTCCTAAGAGCACAGTGGCCTCCATAATCCTTAAATGGAAGACGTTTGGGACGACCAGAACCCTTCCTAGAGCTGGCCGTCCGGCCAAACTGAGCTATCGGGGGAGAAGAGCCTTGGTGAGAGAGGTAAAGAAGAACCCAAAGATCACTGTGGCTGAGCTCCAGAGATGCAGTCTGCAAAAATGTCAACAATTCTGTTTTTTTCTGTCAATATGGGGTGCTGTGTGTACATTAATGAGGAAAAAAAATTAACTTAAATGATTTTAGCAAATGGCTGCAATATAACAAAGAGTGGAAAATTTAAGGGGGTCTGAATACTTTCCGTACCCACTGTGTACATATATATATATATATATATATATATATATATATATATATATATGTATGTATGTATATGATTACTCACCAGTGGCACCCCGTGGCCCTCTCTCTCCTTGATCACCTAATTTAGTAATAAAAGAAACATTTCAACATAATTATCAGTATAAAAACTTAAAAGTAAAAACTGCTTTACTATTCGAACATGTATCTTTGGCTTCTACCAACCTTTGACCCCAGGTGGCCCAGCAGGTCCTTTATCACCTAAAAATATAAAAGATGATGAAAAAAATTGTTCACATGAAATTCTTGAATGGGAAAATGTTAAGAAAAGCTAGATTTACCCTTGGGTCCAGGATCACCAGAATCTCCACGGAAGCCTTGGGGTCCAGGAGCTCCTGTACGCCCTGGTATGCCTTGTGCACCTGCATCACCTGCAGTGACAAAACAAGTTTTTTCCCCTAAAAATGTAGGTCCATCTTTACTGGCAAAGGCAGTATGAATATGAAATGCCTGCTGAACCAAAATCATTTGTACAGTCTGTACTGAAATCTCTCTGCTTATTTCTTTCTGTGCAGATGGTCTTACCTTTTGGTCCCATGGGACCTGGTGGTCCTGCTAGCCCAGGTGCACCAACATCACCAGATGAGCCTGAGGAGCAAAGGCAAAACAATTAGCAATCATTATCAGCTTGTTGTGAAGAATGTGTATAAATGTTTATAATACAACAGTAGTGATATTGGCAGTGGTATCACCTTTCTCTCCTTTCTCTCCAATTCCTGGAGGTCCTGGTTCTCCTCTGGGACCCGCTGGCCCCTCCCGCCCTCTCAGCCCAGGTAAACCATCAGTTCCTGATTCACCTATGAATAGCAGGAAGAGGTCTTATTTTAGGTCTGGATCACCTTTGTCACATTTGAGCATCACAAAATCAGTCTTCACTTGTAATGGCAACGATTGACTAGTAGATGTTACTACTGGTTTAGTGTCTCTGCATCATACCTAAACTTCCTTTGGGTCCTCGAGGACCTTCCTGTCCAGGGTGACCAATGAGACCAGGGGGACCTGAAAAGAAGCCATTCATTAATTCAGGTTATTCATTTAGGCTCTTCTGGTAAGTACATACCAAATTCATTTATTTAATATGTGTAAAAAGTGAGATACTCAGTTTCTTAGCTTTTGTGTTTTTTCAGCAATGTTGTTTCCTAAAGTGTGTCTAATGTAATAGTTGTACACTTTAACAGAGACATTTTTTCTCTCTATTTTACTAAATGTGAAAGTGCAATGGATTGTGATGTTTGTGATATTAAAAAAAAAAATTAATTACCTGGAATTCCAGGAAATCCTGCGTCACCTGTAAAATTATTTGATATTATTGTGATATTTTCAAAAATTAAGTGATATTACTGTGATATATTTGTGATATTATTGTGATACATTTGTGATATTATGTGACACTGTTGTCATAATGTGTGGCATTATTGTGATACTGTTGTAATAATATTGTTATATTCATAACAATGTTATATATTGTGATACATTTGTGATACTGTTAAAATGTGTGACATTATTGTGATATGTGATGTAATATAACTGATATATTTGTGATATGTGATACTGTTGTGATAATGTGTTTCATTATTGTGATATGTGATGTGATATAACCGATATATTTCATATGTGATACTGTTGTGATATTGTTATTTGTGATATTATGATAATATTGTTATATTTTTGAAATTGTTGTGATAATATTGTTATATTTGTGATATGTGATAGCGTTGTGATAATGTGTTACATTACTGTGATGTGATATGATTGTGATGCATTTGTGATATGTGATCCTGTGATAATGTGTGACATTATTGTGATGTTGTGATATAATTGTGATACATATGTGATATTGTGATACTGTTGTGATAATATTGTGTTATTTATATTTGTGATATTAACTGATATTGTTGTGATAAGATTGAGTTATATTTGTGATATGTGATACTATTGTGATACTGTTGATATATTTGAGATCTTATGTGATACTGTTATGATAATGTGACATTATTGTGATATAAGTGTGACATTATTATGATATATTTGTGATATGTGTGATAATGTGACATTATTGTGATATATTTGTGATATACTGTAAGTATGATATGTGATACTGTTGTGATATTATGTTACATTATTGTGATATACAGTATATGTGATATAACTTTGATACATTTATGATATTATTATGATGTTATGCATATCCATTTGTGAAACTGTACTGCAGAATGTCACAATGACAGTTTGGTGTGATTTTTTTTTGGAATACCTTTAACTCCAGGAGGTCCTTGGTCTCCTAGATTTAAATGCACATTAAATGTATGTATTAGTAAATCTGCATTCACACTTTTCACTGTATATTATCTATGTATTAATCTGTAAATATTACCTTTAGGCCCAGGTTCTCCTTTCTCACCCCTAAGTGAAGTTGCCAGTGAAGCTATAATGAAATGATTAAAAAATGAATAGCAAACCAGTGAATAAATGTTAACTGATTGAATGTATGACTCTTGCATATGTTCAGAGTGAATATATGGTAAACACCTCTAATGGTGTCCGACTGCAGTTCAGATCTGAGGATCTGTTGGATGGTCCTCTGCAGGACCACAGGGTCTTGTGCAGTAGGTGCTGAACCCAGGTTTATAGTGTTATCGGCACGGACACCAGAGATGCGCTCGGCGTATGAAGATTCCAGTGGATCCACAATGTTGACCACCGAGGAGGAGGACAAACGACTGGTTCGAGCAGAGGCTGCGCTTTCTCCACCATCAATAGCGTCCACTCGAGCCTTCAGCTTCCTGACCTCCTCACCTACACAGAGAGAAACATTCATTATAGAGGAAATTGTACAAAGTACAAGCTACATCAGTTGGTCTAGACTAGTCTTGACTACTTGAGACATAATGTACCCAGTGCGATGAGACCACAGAGGAGTCCCAGCAGAAGGAGAAGACCAATAATTGATGCCAGAAGCCACTTCCACCACGAGCAGCAGGAACAGAATCCCAGTCCTGTGCCGTCAGACTCATCTTTACGGATCTCTGCCAAGACATTAGAATATGAGTATATGAGCAAAACCAGATCTATAATGTCTGCTTCATCATTGCTGAAGGAGCTCTTGTTTGTGACAGTATAGTTTTTTTTGTTTGTTTGTTTGTTTTTTTTGCAATAATTCAAATTTCTATAATACACTTACCTGCATAGGTTGCCTTATCTTTTGTTGAGGCTTCGGAAGCTGGAAGCACATAAATGTCGGTTTTATTGGATGTAATTTAAGCGAGGATTCAGTTATTAATGAAATAATATCCAGTAAGTGACTTTATCTGAATGTACCAGTGGTGGTTTCCATGGTGCTCAAGATCATCTTTTTCTCCCTCTTGAGTGAATCTTCTGAAAATGTATCTGTAACATAAGAAAAAACAAAAAGTTAATTAAAAAATGTAAATGTAAAATAATCATAATAATATTGTGGAATATTATTACAATTTAAAATAACTGTTTTCTATTTGATTATATTTTAAATAGTAATTTATTCCTGTGATCCTTCAGAAATCATTTTAATATGCTGATTTGATGCTCAACAAACATTTCTTATAATTATCAATGTTGAAAACAGTTTTTGCTGCTTAATATTTTTGTGGAAACCATGATACTTTTTTCAAGGTTCTTTGATGAATAGAAAGTTTTTGTCTTTACTGTCACTTTTGACCAATTTATTGTGTCCTTGCTGAATAAAAGTATTAATTTCTTTCAAAAACATCTCCAAAAACGTTTGAACGGTAGTGTATATTTAACCATTTTACCCAATCCATTTTTTTTTACTAATTAAATGACTGATTTAATATAATTAATAACTATAAATTTAAAGTCAGCATTAAAATATCTAGTCTGAACTGTCTACCTGCTCCAGCACTGGTGGTGGATGTGACAAACTGTTTGCCAGTATTTTTGGACATGATCAGTCTCTCTGTCTCTTTCTTAGCCGCTACATTTTCTTTTCCAATCGCAATAAACTTGCCATCTTTCACAAACACATCATCAGAGGTGATAGGGCTGCTGGGAACAGCTGTAAATGTAATATAAAAAGGAAGACTTTTCATTTGGTAATATTGTATTGATTTAATCTTGAACATTTTGAAGTAAAATAATTATTACCAGTAATACTGGAGGCCATTCCAGTGCTGCCAACATTCTTCTGTGCTCCATACACTGGAACTACAGTCAGACATAATAAATCTCTTACTGTAGTTATGTTGCATGCATAATGTCAGTGTATAACAGTTATAGCTATAGCAGTTAGCATATAGAGAGACAAGGTTCAGTTTACCATGGCCAACACTCATTCCATTAGCCATGAGAGCACCGCCAGATGTTGACAGGTTATTCTGCATCCCATACACTGAGAAGAACAGAAACACAGAGGGAAGCCATCAGCATCAGGTACTTTTCAGTTTCATGAGTCCTTTGGGCATTTAACCAGAGCTCAGATTTAGTGTTTGTTAATGAAAGTGTGGTGCAGTTTGTTTTTAGTGTATGAATTGGTGAATGTAATGACCTGCACTACCAAGGCCAGATGAGCTGAAGCTCAGATTATTCTGCATGCCTCCTGAAACAAACAACATATGATCAGTGGCAATCTCTCTCTTTCTTCCTCCTATTATTTTTCATTTATCTTTTAATTTAATTGATCATTTAAACACACAGAAATACATGCACAAAGACGCTATTGTTTCAATCTGTTTAACCTGTGGGTGATGATGGTTGTTGCAGTGTGGTGTAACTGAGATTGTTTGGGTTGGTGTAATATCCGCTGAATCCAGCATCCAGGACTGAGCCGTCGTAACCTGAAGTACATATTAGTGTTGAAGTGTGCTGTGTGCATCAAAGTCATAAGGGCATATCTGCGCGCGCGAGTGTGTGTTACCTGACTGGCTCTCGTGGCGCGTGTCCACGCTGGCTTTTTTCGGGATAGGCAGAGTGTTAGTGGGAGAACGAGGTGGACTGATGCTCCCGGAGCGACTTCCCTTTAATAATCTCTTTACATCATCCAGCTCTGTCCCTAAATACATGGAAATATAATTCATTTTCTGAAACTAAAGGCAACACAAACTATTAATTGTAAAAAATGATATCTTCATATACAATCAATATATGATTTAAAAGATTAAATAAAAAAATATATTGTTACCCTACATATGTGGTGCAAATCAAAATATGAAATTTAAAATTATTTGCATAGTGAAGCAGATTAGTAAAAGAACATTATTGATTGAACGTAAGCAACACTGACATCTAGTGGAGGGGGAGGCACTCTGCAATCTGGCTCTGATCTCACTCTCTGAAAAAGACAACGATAACAATGAGATTTAAATTAAGAGAAAATGTATTTAATTTTTTTTTTTTTTTTTTGAAGTTCAAGTTTAAGACTGTTAGGAAGTTTGCGAAACTACTTATTTCATAAATACCTCGAGTCTGAGTGCGCCCTCTGGTGGCAACGCTTGTCGAAACTGCAAATGAAAAAAAAAAAAAACACTGAAGCAGAATACTGAGAAACGCACGTTTCACGGATGAAATAATAATAATAATTATTATTATTATTTAATAGGATTCTTATGATTTTTGAGGGTTCAGACCCCAATGGATAAGAACGAACACACACAACAGTATAAGCTGGGGGAACGGAGATAGAGTAGCGTGGTCTTAAAAGTACATTTTACATACAAGAATACGTATCAACATTTGTTTTGCTTGTTTTTTTGTTTTTTTTTTCTGTCACCATAAAAGTTGATGTTTTTATTTTTACCTGACGCTAAATACACCTTCGCGAACGTAAATCAACAGGAGACGTTCATTGCAAACATTTTTGGATACAACATTGTCAAAACATAAATACTTTACTATATATTTGCATATTTGACGACTTTTTTTATTTTATTTTATTTTTTTAATAAAGTTTAGGGACAAATCTAGCAACTTCTTGGACAAACCTTATCTAGATTTTTATTTTGCCCACTGATATCTATTCATATTTATATAGATCAATGAATTTGCCATTATGATGTCATCTAGTGACATTTAGCTATCAGTTTTAGCTACTTTCAACTGAAAGCATTTGGCAACCCTTCTCGTAAGGTGATTCCTTTGGTCTTTTCGATAGCTTTGTTTGGTTAACTGTGCTGATTAATAACGAATTTCTTTCATATAGCCTAGTATTTTAGAAAAATACTAGGTTACAAATTATGTGTTTTTTTTTCCTCTAAAAATTCACACCAGTCCCAAAACAAAATATAAATGGACATACCGTACTCTTTCTTTATGTATTCAGGGGAGGAATTGCCACTGGAGCTCCCTGAGTAAATATAAATAACATACAGTACATACTGTTTATCAATTCTAATAACTATAATGATATTTAAACTAATATCAACAATTAAACATACTCTGTGCGATTCCTCTCTGAAATCAATATATCCCACAAAGGTCAGAGGTCATGATCTCTCACTTACCCTCATATCCTCCAGTGTAAGGGTTCAGACTGGTCTTTCTCTCAGTAGGGACTGTGCTGTAACTCAAACCTTTCCTTGTCCCACTAGGGGACGAGGAGCTGAACTTGGTGACAGTCATGGAGCTGGAAGCTCCTCCGGCAGACATGACTGCAGAGGAGCCAGCACCACCTCCTCCACTTCTGGAGATGTTCATACTACCTCCAGAAACACTAACAGAACCGCCTGAAGAACCAGACACAAACTCAGAGGACGAGCCAGACCCAAATCCTGAAGAAATATCTCCACCTGTTGCTGAGGAACTGCCAACTGTTGTGATGGAGGTAGAGACACCGCTAGAGCTTTTAACCACAGAACTAGAGCTTTTAACCGTAGAGCTACTAATCGGACCGGTTACACTGATTTCGCGAGATATTCCGTCAAATCCACCAATCACAGATCCTGCTCCTGAACTGCTACTGGCTGAACTTCCAGATGAGGAGGCTAAAGAGAGAACAAAAAACAACTTAAATATGTGGGCAATAAATACTAATACTATATATATATATATATATATATATATATATATATATATATATATGGGGAGAAACCAAATAACATTCAGCAGGGAAGGAGATTATTGTGGCTAATAACCAGAACCTTTATGTCAATTCCAAAATATACTAGAAGAAGCCTTGTGAATAAATGAATAATAATAATAAAAAATATTGTTTTAAAGTTTCTTTCATGAAATTTGAGTAAATATTGCTTAAAATAAGTGTTAATTTAATCAATTTCCTGTACATTTCATGCATAGATGGTTGAAGCTGGATGATTTCTGGACTCACAGGATATGACATAACTTCTGGAAGTGCCCCCTTCAGCACTTGTCTGGGAGATGATCTTCTTCTCCAGCAGAACAGCTCCTCCTGAAGCTCCTCCAGGGCCGGAGCTGTTCACAATGGAGGTCAGTACCTGTTGGCTGCTCACAGAGCTGCTGTTTCCCTCTGGTGGGGAGACACCAAATAACATTCAGAAGGTTAGGAGTTTGAACTGTTCTACAATTTAGAGAATGGTTTTTAATATAATGTAATATCAAATTGCAGTTTAAACATACTTGGGGGTAGAGATGTCAGTCTTGTGGTTGTTACAGTTTCTGTATGCTTCTGGATTTCTGTAATTTTTCAGAAAAGTTCAGAGACAATTGAACTGAAATTATAGCCTGTATATATCATATATCCAGTTTTACTATGGTTGTGCCAAATTACTTTGTTATATGTCATTTTCATGCATTAATCGCTTTTTATTGCCAATGTGTGAACAGCTCATAACAAAACTTAAAAAAAAAAAACGAGACATTCCCACTTCCTAGCTTGTCTATGAAAGCCTGTAGGCTGATATTTATGTGAAGATTTTGCAGGGGAAATCAAAAGGATGTAACGCTTACACGCGAACTTCATTCTATGACACATTAAATTAATGCTTATACAATGATTAGGGCAATGCTGAAAGAGCCATTCTGTACTAATGTCAATTTGTCATGCAAAGAAAAGGGATTCAATCTATAGTCTCACATAGCCAGATCTGTATAGTCTACAGTCTCAAACATGTTGAAAAGCATTTTCATCTAAACATCACTCTAAGCAGTGTGGATGACACCAGTATGTTCATTAACAGTATATTGCATCTAAGGTATTTCCAACTTTTTTTTACTTCTAAGCGAAGAATGAAAAAGAACTTAGCCGTGAGTATATTGAATCGCTTTCAAGTTTTTCTGAATTCTACATATAGCTCTTTTAATTTATGAGTGATAAAAGTGTTTTCCACACTCACCTTTTCCAGATCCCCCAGATCCCCCCTCTACTTTGACAATCTTGGTTGTGGTTAGCTTGTCCATTCCATGTTAACTACTGTAAAGTAAAGTTACTCTCATCAATAAAATAAGACATCCATTTTTTTATTTTTTTATTTTTTTACATTTTGTAAGCATCTTGGTGCTGTAGATTAACATCATTAACACAAAATGCTTCTCAAAGAATACAAGCAAAGGAGAAAACGAACAACAGGGGACTGTTATTCCAAATGCATCATGATTGGTCAAACATAACCATATCCTTAGTGTTTGAGAAATTGATTTACAGTACATTAAAGTATCATTTTAGCTACCAGTAAATATCTTTATCTTTCTTTAAACCTTTAAACTTCTGGCCGACACCTTCAATTTGTGTAAAATAAAGGTTACAATCAGAACCACAAAGAGCTTAATGCCTTTTTTTCTAGGCTTTAAGAACCTAGACACTAATACACTGATTTAGCAACCTATAATTTAACCAGATAAGAACCAAATAACAACTCTACTCAACCCTATACAGCCAAAATGTTTTTTGCTGAAACGAAGGTGCTCTGAAGGTGCTCATTTGTGAAACAAAAAAATCATCAGAAAACATCAGGCTTTATCCTATATCTGCTCAGAACAAATTGACACTTACCACTTGTTGTAATTTACCGTCTCATGTCAAATGGCCTGTCCTATATCAACACACTGATGTTTTTCAGTTCAAGTTCAATCACAGCAGATTTTTCAGCTTGAATTTCAAGCTTTCTTATCACATCTGGAGCCAACAAGTTTAAACCTGAAGTTCTCCTGAAGGCAGCAGCTCTCCACACCTGACACATAATAGCATACTGTAGGGTTTGAATTCAATACTTTCTGCGTTTACTGTCAAAGGTCATCTCCATGATTAGGTCTTTTATTTCTTAAATGCATTAGAAGTCTTGGTGATACTTAAAAGTTACAAAATCAGTCTCCTTAGGTTCTTGGGGCTTTTAGAGCATCCCAACAACTTTTCAATAGCAAAAAGAATAATAATAATAATATATTAGTAAATAATAACAGTAATAAATAGTTTTAAATGTTTCAGAATATTCCCTGACAGCAGATTTAGAGAATAAAATTGAAATAAAGTCAGCAATAAACTGAAAGGAACAAAATTAAATAAAAAGTAAATAAAATGCAACAAAACTCACTGATATAGTCAATGAATGAGTAAAAAAAAATAAGACAATTTAAAAAATAATTACATAAATGAAAATAAAAAACAATCAAATAAAAATAAATTAAAACATAAATAAATAAAATGAACACATTTACAAATTTTATTCTTATAAAGCAGTTTCCCATCTCTAATATGTTTAATTTTGATTGTAAAATGGCAATATCCCATATCAACCATGTAAAAGAGACCACATAACAAACAGCATATTTTAGTATGTATGTATAAATAAAAGATTATAAGTATGTAATTTTAATATACATATAAATCTTAAAATGAAAATCTTTGAATAAAATACGAATTAAAATTACATATTTTCCGGAACTGAGCATTTTCCATTCTGTCCATTGATATGTTCTTCCATCCATCCATGCATTCATCTATCACTATTCTATACCTTTAGCACCTCTGCTTATGCCACATTTTCAAAGCAATGTTTATCATTGCTGTGCAATAATCATCATTACAGCTACAAAACAGTAATGATCTGTCCACTACCTGCCATTCCTTCACTTTGAGGATATTTGCTCTATATCCTGAAATTACTCTGGATAATGAGTCATTTATGAATAGCAGAGTGAAAGACAGCTGCAGCCATGAATTTGTTATACAACTAAATTACAGCTATTAAACCCATGCTGCATACATAAACTCATGTTGATTATATATGTGTGTGTCTATGCTTTTTTTTTTATGACATTTTTTCTGCCATGGTTTGATCAAAACTATACATATAAACACGATAAGCTCATGACCACAAATGAATACTTACAAGAGATTTTTTCTTTACAGATAAGATACTTTCAGTGTTTAATGATGTAAGCTACACTCTTACAAATAAATGTTCCAAAAAGGGGTTTCCAGAATGATGCCACACACTCTTAGAAGAAACGGTTCTTCAAAATTGAGTCAAGAACCCAAGGATTCTATAGAAAACCCCATTAAACCTTTTTTCTAAGAGTGTGAAAGAACTATTTTTGGTTCCCCAAAGAACCTTTCAGCGAAAGTTCTTAAAATGTGAAGAGCATTTACATAATATAAAGAACCTTTTTCCACTATAAAGAACCTTTTGTGCAGTGGAAATATTCCATGGATGCTGAAGGTTCTTCATGGAACAATTGATGCCAATAAAGAACCTTTATTTTGAAGTCTACACATAATTGGTTTTGAGAGGATTCATTCAAGCTGAAGAAAAATGTAATTTTTATATATCAAACATATGGAAACAAACAGTTTAAAGTCTTATAGATATTAATCTGTAATGGATTATTTTATAGATTTTTTTTTCTTTGAATATTTCAGTTGTAAGCCTGACAATGCGTCAAAAATGTCATCCTTTCATTGCCAAGTTTTCATTAATGAGTGAGCAGCTTGACTGTTCCTAGAACAGCTGAAGAACTCAGAACAACAACCTGTCAGACTTTTCCCATCCGTGAACACATAAACTTGAACTTGCACCTCAAAACAGTTTAGGTTCAGTCATAAAACTAAACAATACAGGTTCTGAAGTCAGTATAGCACAACAGCAAAGTTTCATTTAAAAGGCCATGTTAACACTCACCTTGACTCTCGTTTAGGAGAAATGAGTATAATCTTCTTGTTGTGCCCCTGTTCTTCTGTATAAAGATGTGCCAAAAAGCGATTATATTTACGAGCAGGCACGTTCAGATGTGATGAGTAATCCAGGACCCGGCATGCATGCTTTTTACCCCTTTACATGTACTGTATCAGTTTTTCTGACCTACAGCCACTTACAGGCGAGTTTTGACAAGACGAGGGGGGCTGTCACATTGTGAGAGCCCTGGGGCACTTTAAATTGCAAAAACAGGTAACAAAAATCATCTTGGCCCAGGTAAATCGCCTAGGAGAACGTTCTTTAAGTGGAATTTTGATGGTTAAGTTATGGCTTGAGGATAAATTTGTTCTATATGAGTCTTGCTTCCACTGCATTCCATAGCTATTGGTAGTTTACTGAACATGACATGCATATATTGGCAGGGATCATGGGAATTGTCCCTTGCAATAGAAAAATCATGATGTCCCTTAAAATTCCTCACTGAGCATCCAACCGCTCGGCAGTAATGATGACCATTTGTGCAACTGGAATGCAAATAGTCATCACAAACTGGAGTAAAAATGCCAATCCATAAAAAATGATGTGGCTAAAATGATTTTTTGACTGGATATTAGATGGTGTCAACTGGATGTTGATGCTTGTTTGAGAGGATGCTTGTCCCTGATGAGACAAAAAATGCACACTGATTTATTGATGGGGTTTTTTTTATAATCTTGAATCTCAGATCACACACACCTGCCATCCAATGTGACACAGAAACACAGTGAGATCATCATGATCATCCATTTGGGTTGCTCTCTCTCTCTCTCTCTTTTGAACAGTTGTATAGGAATGAATCAACACATCAGTGATTCAACATAGAGGCGTTTTATCAGTCGCTCATATCTGTCATTACAGCATCTACCTCTTGATACATCCCTGACATGTTCTGATGTGACTGATGGTTATTGATTTACACATTAAATATTCAGATCTACCAAATGAAAAAAAAGTCACAGAAGCAGAAAATATTAAAATTTGTTATAGAAGCAGATATATAGAAATTTGCACAAAATAATATTACAATTTTAATATGTCTGTGCTTCTAGAAAACACTGAGCTTTCCCCCCCCCCCAAAGAATAAAAAGGAAAAACACTGAGCTTACATATTTTACTTTTTAGTCTGTCTCTCTTGCAGTATATGAAACTGGTAAGACATAAGCTTTAGATATCATGTAGCCATTGACCCTGCATTTAATTGCCTTTCTTCCAGTCTCCTATGAACATAAATGTGAATTTTTTTTTCTTATAATATATTATAAGAATGTATTCAAATTCATGAAACAGTTTTGTATTTATGGCTGTTTTTCGTGCAAGTGCTGAAACAGTGTGTTTGAACATGTCAGACAGATAAAAATGTCAGTTTTCTTCAATGCCTTGAGGTCTAAGTAAGCAAACTTTATTGGAAGCTTCAATCAAAAATTCTTCAGACAACATTATGAAAGCAACAGTGCCTTATTAAAGGGCAAAGTAGTGTTTTTTTTTTTTTCTTTTGCCTTTGCTTTTTTCTTCTTAGTGCCTATTAGTCAGATTTAACCTTTATTTTTACCAACTCGTTGTATAGTACTTGATTTACTGTAAAGGAATGACAAGCAAAATTTAAAAACGAAATTCCCCTTAGCCACATGGTAGAAAATTTCATAGAAAGTCAAGTTAAGGCAAAGCACCAACCCTGACCAGAGGCCTACACAATTTCACTGAAACTGGACGAAATCAGAGATGAACATAAAACATGAAAGAGTCATCAGACTCATCACACACTTGACTTGTTTAACATGTTAGGATCAGTGCAATGCCATTTCTAAATGTGACATGATACTTGAATTTTTCTTGATACTTAGCTTTTTACCACTTAAAAAAAAACACAAAAATTATTGCACAATAATGTTTACATGTATACAATAAATAGCAGTAGTTCCTGTTGACAACTAAAGGTTCGAGACCAGAAATAAATGATTTAAGAAAGTAGCAAATAAATAAATAGTAGAAACTGCCAGAGCAGGTGATGTTTATTGGATTGTTCCAACTCTAAGCATCATAAAACAAACATGCAGCGTCGAGTCTGGTGCCAATATCACGCTGGTGTCATCATCATTTTAACACTTTGGTCTGCCAAGTACTCTAAACATCATCAAGTGGTTGGGCAGCCATAACTCAAAATAGCCATATACAGTAGATGTACACTGATGGTATAGACTTCTATTCTCATACTAAACTCTCATTTTTGCTTTCTTTCTGAGCATGTTGCATGTGACCGTGGATCTCAGTTGAATGGTCAGTGTTAATTGTAGTCACACCTGTCTTCACTGGCTGGTTGACATGAAATGTTTTTTAAAGCTTACATGTTAGCATTCCAAAGAATACTTTCAGGAATGATTCTGGGTTTAAGGAGATTTTTTTCTTACAGAACTATGCCGCAATTTTTAAAGTTTATTTATATGTAAAATAATCATACAATAATCAAAAATAAACTTTTCAAATAACTCCCTTTCGAGTGAAGACCTTATCATTCCAAACAAGGCCGTACCCGTTGTGTTATCATTCCTGACATCAGATAGACGCTGAACAGTCATCACCGATGAATCAAAGTACACATGGGGCTCCAGGGAAAGTTAAAGTTTTGGATTGTTTCTACTAGCCTTAATACAGGCTGCATGTTGTTTTTCTGCCAAACGAACATGCAAATATTTTTTAAATAGTGTGGAATTTTTAATGGCATCCTCAGATAAACATTTCAGTACATCAAATGGCACAATCGTGAATAATGTATTGCTTCCGAAATAATTTTTAAAAATCTACAGTTTGCTGCAATTTAAGACATACAATAAAATAAATAGAAAACAGGTTAAACCCACATAGCAACATTGTCGGCCCAGATCCGGCCCACATCTGGCACATGTGGCATGATGATCTGGCCCACATGCTGCAATGAATTACGGTCCTTGTGTGGGCCACTTCTGTTTGCCAGATCTGAGCCACAAGCAGGCCACAGCAATGCCACATGTCAGCCAAGATCAAAGAAATATACCAGAACTGGACCTTATCCACAAAATCTGTGTATATTAAATATAGAGTGATCTCAGCCATAATAAGCTGTTAACAAGCAGAATCACTGAAGAAAAAAGAGAACAGAAAAAGAGACCAGCAGAAACACAAGAACTACAACTGACTTCAGTCACAGCCTTAGATGAAATCAACTGAAGATGAAAGACATTAAATCTCTCAAGATCTCAACAGAGGATGATTAAACAACTCCACAAACAGCATTACCAGCTTCACTTATTACTAACCAGATTGACTTTATTTATGTTAGACATCTACAAAAGTTGTTATTTAGAATTAACAGAGGTTTAACTGTTTCATTTGAAGTCACCATAATGGAGATTAGTGGTTCCATTAGTTGGGCTCTTCACTCTTATTATACATTTGTCTTTTCTGGCTGCTGTGATAGTGTGCTTATTAAACACATTTGCAGTAGCAAAGAAAGCTAAAGTTAAATAACATGATGATGGTGTTTTGGTTGTTTTGTGGTCGTCATGAAATGGCCTGATGTCATTTGAGTCTTACAATTGTGCTGTTAATACATCTACATTATAAAGGTACCTTGTTTTACTATAGCATAAGCTCCTGCAGCAATCAGAAGATTTTAACAGACATGAGCACTAAAAATTAACTATGATGGCACACACATACATTAAGAATCAGCATATGAATGTCAACAATGGTGACAATCAAAAGTGGGATGCATTCTGGGTACCAACATAGTACAAAACACCCAGCATGCATTGCAGCATAGCACTTTGGTTGTCACCATTGTTGAGATTAATACGCTGATTCTTGGTGTCTGTGTGTGTCATAAGTTAAATTTCCGTGCTCATGTCTTAAAATTTTCTGATATCTGCAGGAACTCACACTGTAGTTAAACAAGATTTATATTGTAAGCGTATTAAAAGCACAACACAGTTGTTAGACTCAAATGATATCAGACCATTTCATAATGACCACAAAACAACCAACAGACAATCATCACCACCTGACATCATTTTGCTTTAACATTTGCTGCTACAGCAAATGTGTTCAACAAACACAATGTCACAGCAGCCAGAAAAGACAAATGTATAATAAGAGTGAAGAGCCCAACTAATGGAATCACTAATCACTGCTATGGTGACTTCAAATTAAACAGAGATAAACCTCTATTAAGTCTCAATAACAACTTTTGTAGATGTCTAACATTAATAAAGTCAATCTGGTTAGTAATAAGTGAAGCTAGTAATGCTGTTTGTGGAGTTGTTTAATCCTCCTCTGTTGAGACCTTGAGAGATTTAATGTCTTTCATCTTCAGTTGATTTCATCTAAGGCTGTGACTGAAGTCAGTTGTAGTTCTTGTGTTTCTGCTGGTCTCTTTTTCTGTTCTCTTTTTTCTTCAGTGATTCTGCTTGTTAACATCTTATTAAGGCTGAGATGACTCTATATTTAATATACACAAATTTTGAGGCTCAGATAAGGTCCAGTTTAGGTTTATTTCCTTGTTCTTGGCTGACATGTGGCATTGCTGTGGCCTGCTTGTGGCTCAGATCTGGCAAACAGAAACGGCCCACACAAGGGCCGTAATTCATTGCAGCATGTGGGCCAGATCATCATGCCACATGTGCCAGATGTGGGCCGGATCTGGGCCGACACAATGTTGCTATCTGGGAAAATGCACAAACACCTTCAGTAAGCATAAACAATATAATGAAAATACAAGTTGTTTAATTATTTAAGCATTTGAAAGTTAATAATCACTGTTAATGAAGTCCTGGACTACATTAAATGCATAATTGAAATAGAAATATTTAAGGCATTAAGCATTATATGTCTATAGATGTAGATTTCATGTATGCAAAAGCCTATTTCTAAAACTAAAACATATTAGTATGTGTCTGGGCTTGATCCACAGGGTTTCTGCATAGTTGTACAGATAGGCTAGTAAATGCCATACAGAAGGGAGTATTAATCATAGCTGACAGACTGAAGCATTATTCACTCTCATCAACCTTAGAGCTTATAAATATCAAGTGACATGAGACATACAGGTGTTTTCACTGAGGAAAATTGTTGCACTTGCTGTCCACCTTCTCTCTCAGCCACTTGTATGGCTTCATGACTATACAAATATATAAATATAAAAATTAAACATGATGGAAAATAATTATAAGAATAAACTTACATGAGCCTTAAACAATATAAGGTAACCATAAGAACCGTACGATGGTCGAACCCTCTCCATTTCTGGCAGTATGCCGATAAATTCAAGTCTGAAATTGTTTTACACCAGATAGCAACTTTATGCCGGCCCAAATCCAGCCCACATCTGCCATGCGTGGTATGATGATCTGGGCCACATGTGGCGTGGAATGATGGCACTTGGGCGGATTGCTCCTGTTTACCAGATCTGAGCCACAAGCAGACCATAACAATGCCACATACCAGACCCAAGAAAAAACAAACAAAAAAAAACAAAACAGAACTGGACCTTATCTGAGCCACAAAGACTTTATATATTATTAGAAGTGTTTGTCAAACACATTTGCAGTAGCAAAGAAAACTAAGATAATACCAGGTGATGAGAGTTTTATAACCACTGTGAAGTAATCTGAAGCACTATCATTTGAATGTAATTATTGTGTTGTGCCTTTAATGTATTTAAATTACAAACTCTGTTTTACTGCAATCTGTATTAAAAAAAGAAAAGCCAGTTAAAACACTAAAGACAAACAACAAAAAACACAAAAAAAAAAACCCCATCAAGACAGATATGAGCAATCAGCGTATGAATCTCAACAATGGAGACAACAAAATACTTACCGGTACACAATCAGATCAACTCTGGACATCACAAAAAGCTACTAAAAGACAGAAGAAAAAACAGTAAAAAATAAAAGCAAATAGTTAGAATTAAAGAAAATAATAGGACAATTCAGCGGCATAATTATTCATAAATATTCATGCTGTGATGCATGCTGGGAGTTACCAGCATGCAACTATTGTTCCCAGCATGCATTGCAGCATGACACTTTTGATTGTCACCATTACTGAGATTCAAGTGCTCATTCTTGATGTCTTTGTGTGTCCTTAAGGAATTTTTTTTTTTTTGTTATTATTGTTATATTTTCTAACTGATTTTTGTAGTACATCATGGTCTCATGTTGCAGTAACACAGGATAAATGGACACAATGCAAACGTATTAACTGCACAACACAATTATTAGATACAAATTATATCAGTGATTCAAATTATTTTGTGATAATTATAAAACCATCAGTTGTTGTTTTGTTTTTTGCTACTGCAAATGTGTTTGACAAACACACTGTCAGTGAAGTCAAACATAAGAGTTCAGTGCCCAACTAATGGAAACGAATCACCATTATGGTGACTTCAAATGAAAAAGATGTTACATCATTCTCAATAAGAACTTCTGTAGTTGTCTAACAGAAATAAAGTCAGTGGTTAGTAATAGGTTAAGCTAGTAAAGCTGTTTGTGGAGTTGTTTAATCAGATCTTGAGAGATTTAATGTCTTCTTTTATCTTCAGTTGATTTAATCTAAAGCTGTGGCTGAGGGCAGTTGTTGCTCTTGAGTTTCTGTTTGTCTCTTTTTTTCTGTTTTCTTTTTTCCTTCAGTGGTTCTGCTTGTTAACAGGCTTGTTAATGCTGAGATGATTCTATAAATAATATATAATTTTTTTTAGCTCAGATTCTTGGATGTGGCATTGCTATAGCCTGCTCGTGGCCCAGATATGGCAAACAGGAGCGGTCTGCCCAAGTACCATCATTTTACAAAGTTGCTACTTGGGGATACACTGACAGATACTGCAGCTGCTCAAACACCATCTCACACATTCAACAACAGGCATTCATACAATAAATAAAAAGCAATTCATATGATGAGTTACTGACATTAAAAAGTCAAGTCAAACTGCACAACTAAAGCAAATACTGACCACCATAATGGTGACTGAAATTAGGTCAATCTGTTAAGTCAAAAATGAAGCTGGTAATGCTGTTTGTGGAGTTGTTTAATCCTCCTCTGCTGAGATCTTGAGAGATTTAATTCATGTGGTAAGATTTGGTACTGCATATTTATAAATTTATTGAATATATATAAGCAGTACATACACACAAAGCAATATATAAGGCACTATACCTTTTAAAGGTTGTGAATTTTAACATTAGACATATTCTATTTATTTGAATTAACAATAGCACCAGCACACCTGTATGTACTGAACCATTCACCAAAAAGCCAATCATAAACTGTCTTTACAAAAAAATAAAAATACACACACACATGCAGAGTGATTTCATTTCAGTCTTTATTATGGTATTCAGTGTTTGTCTTAATTAATATCTTTACATTGTGTACATTACTCAGCATTATTTCAACACAAGACCACACCCAAATACAAAAATCAGATTTTAAAAAAATTATAATTCTAAGCTGAAACACAAAGACATCAAGAATCCACACATAAATCTCAACAATGGTGACAATCAAAAGTGTCATGCTGCAATGCATGCTGTGAACTACAGTATAAAACTCCCAGCATGCATCACAGCATGAATAAATTATGCCGCTGAATTTGTCAGAGATCGGCCAGGCTCCATCACCACCCAGTCACAGAGATCACTGTCACCAGAGTACTAATCACCCGCACCTGATTGTCATCTCATCATCACTGCAGCATATAAGCACACACTGGCCTGGCACATTGTCTGTACTTGTTTTTGAGTTAGATTCTCTTATCTGTGCTATTTTCTTTCATATGTTGTTGTTCCATCATTTTTCCTGATCCTCTGTGTCTTCTTTTCTCTAGACTCCTTCTATGCTCCATTCACATCACCGAAGTGTGTGCTTGGCTGCTCATGTCCACGATCTTCTCAAATCACCTGCAAAACAAAGAACTGTCAGTATTTCCATTCATTGTTGCATTGCTACACTCACCTGCCTGTTTACTTTACCTGCCACATCCAATACACTCTCACATTCATTTCTACATCATTGTGAGTCTGTGTTCTGTAACAGAATTCTCCTATTATTTTCTTTAAATCAAACTATTTGCTTTTATTTTTGCTGTGGTTTTTGTTCTGTCTTTTAGTAGCTAATTTTGTGATGTCTAGAGTTGATCTGATTGTCTGAATATTTTGTTGTCACCATTGTTAAGATTCATACGCTTATTGCTCATATCTGTGTTTGTCATTGTTTACAGTTTTCTGTTCATGTTGTTTTTTAATTTTCAGTCTTTACCTGTTTTTTGCAAAACAGTTTGATTGCATGTTGCAGTAAAACAAACATATTATAAGAGTTAAGAGCCCAATTAATGGAAATCCTAATCACCACAGACAAGGCTTAAATTATAGTCCCAGACTAAAAATGTTTGAGCTGTTTTAACGGAAAGCAATTTGCAACTTTGACATAGCCTATCTGAAAATATGTCAGTGCCATTGTTTTGTCTCAAGATGCACACCAGTAATGTTTTTTTTTTTTTTTTTTTTTAGTGTATGTTTATAAAAGCTACTTAAATATTTGAACTAAGGCCTAATCTAAGCCCTGTCTGTGAAACCGGGCCATTATTTCTTAAATGAGAATTTTTGTTTTGATTAAATCTGAATCTTTTTGTTTAGATCAAAAATAGAATTTAAATTATTTGACTTTCTTCAACAAAGAAAAATATAATCTGTTGCAAATTTTTATAAAAAATAAAATAAAAATATGACTCGAAACAAAAGATTCGTAAAGCTTCGAAGCAGTGTTTTGAAATCGGCCGTCACTAGATATTGTTGAAAAGTCACACAAAAAGTATTCTCGTCGCTTTATAATATTAAGATTGAACCACTATACTCACATGAACTGTTTTAAATACGCCTTTAGTAGCTTTCTGGATCTTGAGAAGTTCAGTGACATTGCTGGCAATGCAGGTCTCACTGAGCCATCGGATTTCATCAAAAATATCTTAATTTGTGTTCCGAAGATGAACAAAGGTCTTACGACATGAGGGTATATAATAACATAATTTTCATTTTTGGATGAACTGACCCTTTAAATGATCGCGCAGCACATGCGTGCGTCGCACCTCGCCATATTAGGCGTATAAATCCCGTTAAAATCATTCAAAATAGTCGACCCTCGTGAAAGTCATTGTACTCGCACACTGGGGAATTTTATGTGACAACTATCTCTGGTCTACCCTGAATAGGTACACGTCCAGGTGTCACGCAGTTTCAGCACTTTTTCCAATCAGTTGGCTGCATAAAATAACTTTATGAAATGAATGAAACGCATCAGTGGATCATAATCCATTTATTATTCGCTATAAACTCGGAACAACAATGTGAATGTCACGGATTACTTTCGTTTCGTGGGAACTCGATAAATAGTCGAGAACATGCTTAACAGTCCAGCAGTTTCACTCTCGTTTTCGATTTATACCTAACGAGAGGATGCAGAGAGACATGCTGGAGTCTGAAGGTTTCATCCGTCGGCTGTGAGCATGTTGTGCTATTGGGGAGCGCAGGTCAAAGAGGGCTTCGGTCTGTTACAGCCTGACAAAGTCAAACATGGCAAATGTGGAATACGATCCATGTGTCCCAAATCAGCAGTTCAGGACATGTCAGCTGGAAGGAGTTTTGTTGGATTTATCCGGGATGGGAAGGTCTCGGTCTTGAGATTGCGTGATGAAGACTATAATCACGATGGAAAACTAAGTATGATGCACTACATGACACTTTTTTTATTCATAAAGTTGACATTATTATATAATACTTAACAAAAAAAAGTCTTGAGTCTTTTATTTTCATATATTTGATAGTACATGAGTTAGCCTACTTTGCTATAATGCCTGATGTTAATTATAATTATATAAGAGTCTATTTGTATGTTTACAGTCTGAACAGAAGTTGAACTGATGAAACTATTTTATTTACTCCAGAGCAACTACAGCTAAAGAATGACAGAATCAGATCGATTGTCTGTGGAGAAGCTGGTGCGGTTCTTCTTGCTTATAGAGGAAGAGTTTTAATTATGGACAAATCTAATGTGTGCCGGTATGAATTTGTAGGCATAACAGTATAAATTACCATAAATGTTAATAACAAATATATATCTGACAGATTGTCTTTCCTCTGCAGGCCTCTCAAAGGTCTGAAAAACAGGCAGGTGATTCAGATCACGTGTGGAGACCAGCATTCAATGGCACTAACCAAGGGTATTTCCCATTATTTCATCTAACATCTGATGTTTTGTTTTAATCCTTTGACATCTTATGATTGACATGAATTGATTGGCATGTGAGTGTAGATATACAGAGCTGTTGTTGGTCTTTCAGATAGTCAGTTGTTCGTATGGGGTGAAAACTCTCACGGTCAGCTGGGTTTGAAGAAAGAACATCCCGGCTCTCCGTCAGCTCAGCAGGTGAAGAGTCTGTGTGGGATCCCACTGGCTCAGATCAGCGCTGGAGGAGACCACAGCTTTGTGTTGTCTCTCTCTGGAGTCGTGTTCGGATGGGGAAAGAACTCGGCTGGACAGCTGGGCCTCGGAGACACTACAGGTCTGAATATTTCACCAAGTACAAACTAAATCAGTAATATAAAAGCACATAGAAATGTACCACAATTATGCAATACTGTGTCAAATTTATATCAAAGCACTGGAAGTGACGAGTTTACTGTTTTTCACCACAGACAGACACGTCCCAACTATTGTTAATAGGCTGAACCGAAAGAAAACTGTGTCCATCTCATGTGGAGGAGAACACACTGCCACTCTATCAAAGGTATTATTTTGTAATATTTAATATATTCATATTATAATACCATACTTAGCATACAACAAACTGGACAGAAAAATGAATTGATAGTTTATGTTTCAGGGCGGCACAGTATTCACATTTGGATCAGGAGGTTCTGGTCAGCTTGGGCACAACTCGGTTAAAGATGAACATCATCCGCGGGTGGTTGCTGAACTGTGGGGATCTAAAGTGTCACAGGTCACATGTGGGAGGTAAACTAGACTTTTCATAAGCAATCAGTGTTTCAGAGCAGTAGTGCAGATTTATTTATGCACACAAACTTTTTTAGCTCTCATGCTGCACATAATGATAGTTCCTCACATGGTTAAGATAAATATTAGTTCAACTTTAAGTCTTTTTATGGTTCAAGTTCGATTCAGTAATTTATTTTTTCTTGTATAAAGACGTCACACACTCGTATCAGTCTCATCATCAAAGCTCATCTACTCATTTGGATGTGGGATGCAAGGGCAGCTGGGAAATGGAGAAATGATCAAGCAGTCTGTGCCTTTACCGGTGGATCTGTCAAACGGTAGATAAAACGATCTTTTAGCAGTAGGTTGTGTTATGAATATTTTTTTTATATGCATGATGTTGCTGAGAACTCTAAATGTTTGTTGCACACAGAATGTGATCATGAATATATGATTGAAAAACTCATCGCTGGGAGGAATCATTCCTTTGCCTTGTTTTTCAAAGTAGGACAGACAGTTTTCATTCATAAACAGTTAAACTATTAGTGCATGGAGTACTTATTCTGTACTCTTTTGTATTTTGTAGGAAGTTGGAAATGAGGTAGAAAAGCCCAAATCCAATCCAAGCAGAGAGATTTTGACATTAAATGACACAATGATTGACTGTTGGATGTCCGAAAGCGATGAAAATTCATGGAAAGCCATTACGAAGTGAGTGTTTGTCTCAGTTTTACACACATTCTTAATATCTTCTATAAAATAATAAGTGAACCATGAATTTTGAGGTAATAAATTCTAAACATGCTAATGAATATTAATAGACTATAAAAGGATCATTTTAAAGTATTGTTTTGTTATTTACAGGGAAATAAACACTGTGTTCTCCTCTGCTGCCTCTCTGAATGGAAGTTTCCTCAAAACAAGGTAGCTCATAATTAGGTAGTCTTGTAATCTAGTAGTATCACCTTTTTGTGCCTAAAATGATTCCTTCCATCACAGATTGTATGTAATGTTCTGTCTTTGTAGTTGTGATGAACATTATCAGACGTCTGTGGAGCATTGTGGGTTGGATTTTGATCTGGTTAAAACATCCTTTGCAAAGTTATCAGAGAATGAAAGGTTGATCACAGAGGTAATAGTAAATCCAACATTTACAAAAAATGCTAATAATACTTTAAACAATAAGATGCAGTGAATGTTTTTTTGTACCTCAGGTAGTGAAGGTGGTTCAACAGAAACTGCTGCCATCTCTGAATCCAAAACTAACTGGTGTTGAATCTCTGAGACTTTACCTTCTCCTCCCTGAGCTCATCAGAGGACTCCAGGAACAACAAAGAACTGAACTCACTAGAGCACTGGCCTCCAAAATCCTTCGGTTGAATCCAGCTGATCTCAAGGTGTTAGGTAAAGCTGGCGGACCATTTCAGTCTTTGTGTTGTTGTCCTTGTTGTATTTTTGTCTAAGTGTATATATTTTTGTTTTGTTGTATTCTCAGAGATGTACTGGTCCAAGCTCCCTGATGATTATCTCAAGAACTTGGTGGACTTATTTAAAAAAGAGTCTGCTATTTTAATTGACTTCATTGCATTTGGACCTATAAACTGGGACATATCAAGACGTCTGCAGAAATTTGTGCAGATCCTTCATATGGTCTATAAGGTGCCTTTCTTTTACGTTATATCATAAGACAAAATAAGTACAAATTTAAGGGCTTTTTACATAGTACCCAGCCACTGTGAGGTGTGCTTTCATTAACAGACAGGTCTCCTGGTTAATCTGATTTCCATTAGACAATCCCTTTGAGAACAATGTCTCTCCAGAACCAAAATGGCTGTTTTAACTGACTTGCTCAAATCATGAAAGCCAACCCCTATAGCCCCCACTGGATTAGAGCAAATCGGGTAAAGCGTTTGAAAATCACCCATCCTGGTTTGATAATACATATTTTCAAACTGGCTCCTAATGGAGACCTGACATTTACAGTACCTTATTCTTAGTCAAGAGCCAACATGGACTGTTTTGTCCTGTGACATGAATTTGGTTCAGCTATGGTCAAGTTAAAGGGATTGTTAACCCCCGAAATTAAAATTCTGTCATCATTTACTTACCCTAATGTTTTTCCAAAACAGAAATGACTTTCTTTCCTCTGCGTAACATGAAAGAATGTATTTTGAAGAATGCTGGTACCCAAACAATTTTGACTATATTTTTCAAAATATCTTCTTTTATGTCGCACAGAAGAAAGAAAGTCATTGCTGGTTTGGAATGACATGGGGGTAAGTAAATGATGACAGAATGTTTATTTTTGGGTGAACTATCCCTTTAAGAGAAAGCCAAACATTTGATAAATACATGTCATTTTATTTCTTCAATGTTTTTAGTTTATTAGCTTTTACTTGTATCACAGAACACAATATTTTTACAGTCATCACCTCAGGTAAGATTGCAGGAAAAGTTTGCTGTCTACTACTGTATGTACCATGTAAAAAGCCATTTAACCTTATTATTTCATATGGTTTCATATACAAAATACATTTGTGTTTCTATTTTAGGCCTGCTGCAATACCAACAGAGACATCGCAAAGATTGATTTCATCATTCACGAGATTATTTATCTGCACTATGTGGTGAGGACTAATAAATTCTTTACTTGTTAGTAAAGTAAGTAATTCTTACTAGTGGTTAACAAATATGGGAACAGGGTATAAGATGGATGATATAATTATGTATCATAAAATTATGTATTGTAGATGCAACATGAGGGGAAACTAACACTCCTTTTGACCATGGTTGTCCATCTTTAATTTCAAAACATCAAGTACTGGTCTGCTATATTGACTGATCACTAACTGAAGCTCACAAGGAAAATGTTTAAAAAGAAAGATAAAATACTAACAGTTTATTTTCCCACATTAACAGCTGCATGCTGCTAAAGAAGATTTGAAGTATTGTTCGTTGGATTTTGATGTAATGCTGGCATATCAACACTACTATGAAGTGAGTACCAAAGATGTTTAGCTATATACATCTGATATCTGTGCATATTTCAGGAAAAATGCTTAATTTATTTCTTTTGTTACAGACAACTTTAAACAAACTTAAATCATACCCATACATGTTTAACCTGGAGGCCAAATGTAATTTTCTGAAAAACAGAAAATGGCAGGTAAATAATCAACCTGAAATTGCCCTGAAAATTACTTTTGTGTCCATGTTATTTGTGCTCACAGAATTGGTAAACGCTTTTGTTATAGGGAAGTTTTGAGCTTACTCTGAATCGCACAGCGCTGCTGGAGGATTGTTTCCATCAGCTGCGAACAGCCGCTCCATCACTAGATCTCAAAAGAAACTGGCTGTCGGTAAGGCAAGAAATTTTCTGAATTCACAAACACTGAATACATGTAAAGTTTTGATTGAAAAATGTCAAGTACTCTAGCAACAGGCAAGCAGAGTTATGAGCTGCAGTATGAATTAACTCCCTTGGCTGTTTAACACAGGTGCTTTACAAGGAGGATGTGAGCAAAAGAACAGCTGTGAACAAGAAGGACTTTTTTCTCAACGTGTTTCAAGAGCTTTGTGCACCAGAGTCTCAGATGCTCATGTACAATGACAACAACACTGTGAGCTGGTTTCCCACAAAGGTAAGACAAATACTCTTTTACATAGTAATACATTTTTGTTAATTCAGGCTTTTAGCTTATACATTATATTGCCAAAAGTATTGGGACACCCCTCCAAATCATTGAATTCAGGTGTTCCAATCACTTTCATGGCCACAGGTGTATAAAATCACCTAGGCATGCAGACTGCTTCTACAAATTCCAAATTCCATATTAAACCCTACGGATTAAGAATGGGATGTCATTAAAGTCCATGTGCATGTAAAGGCAGGTGTCCAAAAACTTTGGGCAATATATAACAGGGGTTAGGTACAAAATAATGTGAACACCCATCGTTATAAGGCTTAATTGTTATAGGGGTTAATATCATTTGTGTAGGCTACAGTGAAAAAACAAACATTGTGGTGATCTTTTATTTATCTTTTTGTTGTTTATATTCTGTAGTTTGCATATCGGTGCAGTATAAGTGAAGAGTTCAATTGCAAAAACCGATAAACGCCACTTAAAAAAAAAAAAAAAAAAAAATGCTGCTGTGCGTTATTCTCCACATATATAGCACGTTCTGAACCCTAAATACGTTTTGTCAAAAAAAAAAAAGCCGGTTTTGTCCAATGTCAAGGCATCGCGAGTTCACGTTTTACAACAGAAACTGACAAGCTTGTTTTTAGCGAATCAGCGCGCAGTATTCAGGTCAGGTGACAAGGCTGCTAGTCACTTCAAAAAGACGCGCTAGCTGAGGGGAGTTTCGTCAAAGCTGACTAAAAGTGATCAAGGATTTATAATTTCGACTCCTGCAAGTCCTTGTGTACCATACACGTCTTACGTGTGTGTGTGTGTGTGTGTGTGTGTGTGTTGAAGCTTTGCAAAGCATCGAGTCTTTCCCCTCAACTGTATCGTAAAAAGGTTCATTACTCGAAGCTTTTTTAAAACGGTGCACACTAACGACATCTTGTGGTCAAAAGGTGGAAAAAGCTGCCTTTGCGTCCCAGACGACCCAGCTATTTTGGCCTGTTTCATGTAATAAATCTGTTTCTGCTATGAAAAGCGTGTAAAACAATGAAAATAATTAGTCTGTATAGGAAAAAGTCTTTCACGTGTCATTTTACTTACACAATTTGAATAAATGAGTCTGTGAATACATTTTTTTTGGGGGAAAAATAGGCAAGCTAATCAAAATAAACGAAGATTATCATAAGGTTAGTTGAAGTACTTATGAACTGGGAATAAATACAAACTAAACATAAAGCACAAAGCTACACCTGTAATATTTATTCGTATTATAATTTTTTTTTTCTTGTTAAGAAAGCGAATGACACTTGACACCTGCGCAAGGGTTCGTGTTATTTGAATCAGAATATGAAGCAGTCACGTGGTTGTGTGCGAAACGAATCAAGCTCCGGTACAGTGACAGAAACAGATGTTTCGTTTTTTTGATACAAGCTTCAAAGCTTCAGTGTCAAATGTCACATCACTATTTTAAATGCAATTACAAAGCAATTACTTGGCTTTGTTTAACTTTGAAACATGAAACGTGGAGTTATCTGCTTTTGCAAAAAACGACTGTTGGAGTTATCTAGGTTTGCTAAAAACAAACTTTTAATATATAAAAAAACATATTTTCAATGAACTTTAATTTTTATAAGTTACCTGTATAATTTTTTTTTTTTTTTTTTTTGAGTTACTGTTACTTAATCAAAACAACCCAACTGCAGTTTGATTGATATTACTTGGAATGCACAATAATAAAAAAAACATGTTTTGTGAGAATTAATAAAAACGAAGTTATCTGTTTTTTTGGATTTTTTATAAATGAACTCTTCAAGTGGTTTTACAATTTACTATATTTTCATTTGGCCATAACCACTTATTATCCTACACCAGCCCAGCGTGGAGAAGGAGAAGTACTTCCTGTTTGGCACTCTGTGTGGCTTGGCCTTCAACAACAACTCCGTAGTGAATCTGCCTTTTCCTTTAGCTTTGTTCAAGAAACTTCTCAGTGTCAAACCATCTCTAGAAGACTTGATAGAGTTCAGTCCAGTTCTTGGCAAGTGAGTGTTTTTACAATCAATGTTATCTTGATCCTCTTTTTAGTATCTCTGGCTTCATTACACTCATGTTATACATCTATAATTTTGTCTTTTTTTTAATACCAACACAAGTTAGAATAGCTAATTGGCAGTACTGTAATGAGTGACAATGTTTAATGAATCTGAAACATGATGTTCTCAGGAGTTTGCAGTACATCCTGGACTACAGCGATGATGTTGAGGAAATGGACATGAACTTTACGGTTAGTTTTTTTGGTTCTCATGTTATCTCATGTTCCATGAGTAACAAGGTTACTGCACTAAATACACTAAAATACATTTTACAGACATTGTTTCTTTAAAAAAAATAACACACTTTTTGTCTTTCGACCTAAGATCACATGGGATGGAACAGAAGTAGAACTGGATCCAGCTGAGCCAGGAAAAATTGTCACAAATTATAACAGGTCAGGGTTTGGGGGGTTTATTTATTTATGTGGTGGCAACATCTTTTCTAAAAACATTTCATGATGTTACATTTTTATTTAATTTATTTCTGCAACAGAATAGAATTTGTGGACAAGTATGTGGATTATATCCTGAATAAATCAGTTGAGGAAGTGTTTGAAGAATTCAAGAGAGGCTTCTTCAAAGCGTGTCACAGATGCTTGGTGGAGATGTTTGAGCCGGAGGAGCTGAGAGGAGTTCTGGTGGGCAATGAGGAATATGACTGGGACATCCTCAAACAGGTCCATGTTATGTCAAAGAGAAATGTCATAGTTACTATGCTCTTGACATTGTGAGCAACTAAATATTGACTACATTTATCTTTTGATCATTAGAACACCACATATGAAGGATTATTTTATGCTGAGCATCCAACCATCCTCTCATTCTGGGAGGTGTTTGATGAACTGACATCAAATGAGAAGAAGGCCTTTCTGTGTAAGTTTACTAGTGATTATATGGTGCTGTGATTTTGTCTTAGTAATTAGTGAAAATTACATTTGCCAAAAAGAGATCTACTTTAAGAAATCAAACTTAAGTAATTTGCATCTACTCTAGCTGCTCCTACAAATTTGAGGTAGTGACTTTGTCCTGTATGCCAAAATACATCATGCTTTCAAATAAACCTTTCCCCCGTTTTCCTCTCTGAAGTGTTCTTAACAGGGTTTGAGAAGGTGCCCATTCTGGGTATGAGTGCAGTGAAGATGAGCGTGAGACCCCTGTTCAGCTTTACTCAGGACCATCTCCCAGAAGCCCTCACCTGCCATGCTCTGTTAGATCTTCCTGTTTATCAGAACAAGGAAACACTCAGGACTAAAGTAATTGAAGCCATCAACCACAAGAGGGGGTTCTGGGAAGAGTGAGACAGATGCTGGAGTTCTGGGCTCACTTGTTGTAAAAACTCTACTTCAGCAATCAGTTTATGCTTTAATATGTGGAAACAATTAAGGAAAAATATGTTGGTTTCTGCTTCCATTTCTTTTCTATATACTGTAATTTCTGTGATTTATTCAAAATAAATATGTCTTAAAATTTAAATATTTGTTTATTTTTTACAATCCAAGATTATAGCTATGAAATATTTACATTTCTCTGGCTTAATAAAATTACATTAATAAAAACGACCAAACTAAATGTTGGACAAATTAAAATAATATAAATAGACTAATAGTCCTTCAATTTAAAATCTTGAACATGTAGACTAGGGCAAAATAACAAGGTAGTTGAATACTTCAGCGTGGCGTCGCATGAGTATTTTTTTTACCAGTCGCCAATTAAAAGCTAGAACAGAATTCACATTAGTTGGAAAAGACTAACAATAGAGAACTTTTAATGTGTAACAAAAGCCATGGTCTACATGTTGTGGTGTTGCACTTCACCTTTAAGAAACGTGGTTTAAGCACGTAACGTTCCCTGATAACAAGTAAGCAGTAAAGAGAGACGTTTGTACTTTGCATAGTTGTTGGTCTGAAGTTATTACACATGTAAACAATACATGTCCACGTTCTCGCCCAGTTTCAGCACGTCACTCTTTTTAGTCAGTTGGCTGCACAAAATAACTATGAAATAAATTAAATACAGTGTGTGGTGTGGAGAAATTTCACCTAGATTTTGCTTTCGTTTTCCGATCATCATCAATTCATTCAGTGACTGACTCGCTATAAACGCGGAAGAAATAACAACAAACTACTTTCGTTTCGTGGGAAATCGTTTCGTTGATTTTGGAGACAGTCCAGCAGTTTCGCTCTCGTTTCCTATTTATACCTAACGAGAGGATGCAGAGAGACATGCTGGAGTCTGAAGGTTTCATCCGTCAGCTGTGAACATGTTGTGCTATTGGG
This sequence comes from Elopichthys bambusa, assembly GCA_037101425.1. Classification (NCBI taxonomy): domain Eukaryota; kingdom Metazoa; phylum Chordata; class Actinopteri; order Cypriniformes; family Xenocyprididae; genus Elopichthys; species Elopichthys bambusa. The sequence goes on from CM074436.1 coordinate 33,890,551, forward strand.
GAGCGCAGGTCAAAGAGGGCTTCGGTCTGTTACAGCCTGACAAAGTCAAACATGGCAAATGTGGAATACGATCCATGTGTCCCAAATCTGTTGAGGACATGTCAGCTGGAAGGAGTTTTGTTGGATTTATCCGGGATGGGAAGGTCTCGGTCTTGAGATTGCGTGATGAAGACTATAATCACGATGGAAAACTAAGTATGATGCACTACATGACACTTTTTTCATTCATAAAGTTGACATTATTATATAATACTTAACAAAAATAAGTCTTGAGTCTTTTATTTTCATATATTTGATAGTACATGAGTTAGCCTACTTTGCTATAATGCCTGATGTTAATTATAATTATATAAGAGTCTATTTGTATGTTTACAGTCTGAACAGAAGTTGAACTGATGAAACTATTTTATTTACTCCAGAGCAACTACAGCTAAAGAATGACAGAATCAGATCGATTGTCTGTGGAGAAGCTGGTGCGGTTCTTCTTGCTTATGGAGGAAGAGTTTTAATTATGGACAAATCTAATGTGTGCCGGTATGAATTTGTAGGCATAACAGTATAAATTACCATAAATGTTAATAACAAATATATATCTGACAGATTGTCTTTCCTCTGCAGGCCTCTCAAAGGTCTGGAAAACAGGCAGGTGATTCAGATCACGTGTGGAGACCAGCATTCAATGGCACTAACCAAGGGTATTTCCCATTATTTCATCTAACATCTGATGTTTTGTTTTAATCCTTTGACATCTTATGATTGACATGAATTGATTGGCATTTGAGTGTAGATATACAGAGCTGTTGTTGGTCTTTTAGATGGTCAGTTGTTCGTATGGGGTGAAAACTCTCACGGTCAGCTGGGTTTGAAGAAAGAACATCCCGGCTCTCCGTCAGCTCAGCAGGTGAAGAGTCTGTGTGGGATCCCACTGGCTCAGATCAGCGCTGGAGGAGACCACAGCTTTGTGTTGTCTCTCTCTGGAGTCGTGTTCGGATGGGGAAAGAACTCGGCTGGACAGCTGGGCCTCGGAGACACTACAGGTCTGAATATTTCACCAAGTACAAACTAAATCAGTAATATAAAAGCACATAGAAATGTACCACAATTATGCAATACTGTGTCAAATCTATATCAAAGCACTGGAAGTGACGAGTTTACTGTTTTTCACCACAGACAGACACGTCCCAACTATTGTAAATAGTCTGAACCGAAAGAAAACTGTGTCCATCTCATGTGGAGGAGAACACACTGCCACTCTATCAAAGGTATTATTTTGTAATATTTAATATATTCATATTATAATACCATACTTAGCATTCAACAAACTGGACAGAAAAATGAATTGATAGTTTATGTTTCAGGGTGGCACAGTATTCACATTTGGATCAGGAGGTTCTGGTCAGCTTGGGCACAACTCGTTTAAAGATGAACATCATCCGCGGGTGGTTGCTGAACTGTGGGGATCTGAAGTGTCACAGGTCACATGTGGGAGGTAAACTAGACTTTTCATATGCTTCATTAGCAATCAGTATCTCAGAGCAGTAGCAGATTTATTTCTAATAATGTCTGATGTATGAGATCAGTTTAGTAATTAGGCATTTGATTCTTTCTTGTATAAAGACGTCACACACTCGTATCAGTCTCATCATCAAAGCTGATCTACTCATTTGGATGTGGGATGCAAGGGCAGCTGGGAAATGGAGAAATGATCAAGCAGTCTGTGCCTTTCCTAGTAGATCTGGCTACTGGTAATTAAAATTCATCTTTTAGCAGTAGGCTATTTTCTTATGAATACTTTTGTACCCGAGATGTTGCTCAGTCAGAACTCTAAACTAAACTGTTTGTTGCACACAGAATGTGATCATAAATATATGATTAAAAAACTCATTGCTGGGGAGAATCATTCCTTTGCTTTGTTTTTCAAGGTACAGTAAGACACAGTTTTCATTCACAATTTTTTTAAACAATTAAATTATTGCTGCACTGTGATTACTTATGTTTATTTATGTATTTTGTAGGAACTTCGGAATGAGTCTAAACCAAATCCAAGCAGAGGGATTTTGACATTAGATGACAGAATGATTGACCGATGGGTATCTGGAAGTGATTCATGGAAAGTAATAAAGAAGTGAGTGTTCGACTCAGTTTTAATGACAGTGCTTCTATTGAGATGCTAATGCTAAACGCTCCTGAGTTTATGTATACTACTGTACAGTAGGTCAATAAACATCGTTCTTAACAAATGATTCAAGAAATATGTTTGTGATGAATTTTAGACATAGGAATTAATATCAATAGACTATAAAAATATTACTTAAAGTATAGTTTTGTTATTTACAGGGACATAAACACAGTTCTCTCCTCGGCTGCCTCTCTGAGTGGAAGTTTCCTCAAAACGAGGTAAATATCCTAATCAGAATTAAGTAGTCTTATCTAGTAGTTCCTCCTTTTTGTGCTATAAATGACTTTGATTTTAATGTAAGTGTCTGTCTTTGTAGTTGTGATGAACATTATCAGACGTCTGTGGAGCATTGTGGGTTGGATTTTGATCTGGTTAAAACATCCTTTGCAAAGTTATCAGAGAACGAAAGGTTGATCACAGAGGTAATAGTAAATCCATCATTTGCAAAAATGTTCATTACATTTTAAACGAAAAGATGCAGTTGATGTTTTTTTGTACCTCAGGTAGTGAAGGTGGTTCATCAGACACTGCTGCCGTCTCTGAATCCAAATCCAACTGGTGTTGAATCTCTGAGACTTTACCTTCTCCTCCCTGAGCTCATCAGAGGACTCCAGGAACAACAAAGAACTGAACTCACTGGAGCACTGGCCTCCAAAATCCTTGATCTGAAACCTGCTGCTCACAAGGTGTTAGGTAAACTGGTGCACATTTACATCCTTTTTGTTGTTGTCCTTGTTGTATTTGTATTTTTACATCACATATATGTTATATTCTCAGAGACGTACTGGTCCAAACTCCCTGATGATTGGCTCAAAAACTTGGTGGACTTATTTCAAAAAGAGTCTGCTATGTTAATTGGCAGGATTGCTGTTGAAAAGTTGAATTGGGACATAGTGTTATACCTACCAAAATGTGTGCGGATCCTTCAGATGGTCTATAAGGTGCCTTTATTATACATTAGATCAAAACTAGATCTAAAATAAACATTTAGCCATATTATTTTGATAAAAGTAGTTTAAATAAGTGTTTCTGTTGGAAAGGTCTGCTGCAGTGCCCACAGAGACATCACAAAGAGTGATTTCATCATTCATGAGGTCAATGGTCTCCTAGACGTGGTGAGAACCAAATCATTTTGAAATTCTAGTTGCCCTATATGGGCTTTTTAATGGCCGATGATGTTACTGTATCATCTACTGCATGAGTGTCCAATCCCGCTCCTGGAGGGCCAGTGTCCTGCAGAGTTTAACTCCAACTTTCCTGCCTAGAAGATTCTAGTAATCCTGAAGACCTTGAATAAAATACCTTGTTGTGTTTAATTGGGGTTGGAGCTAAACACTGAAGGACAGTGGCCCTACAGGAGCAGGATTGCACACCCCTGATTTACGGTATATCTATCTTTTTAATATATTGGCTACAGTAAATATGGCAGCAATCTCTGTATTTATCATACAAAAAGACTGAAATTACTCAATTTATGTTTGGAAAAAAAAAAAAACCTAAAACATTATCAATTGACAAGACTGTTGTTACATTTTAGAAGTGACATGAGGTCACATAATACTCCTGTTACCCATAGTTATCTGCTGAAAATGTCTGTATTGATCATCAACCATTAATTCCCACTTACAAAAAATGATTTTATTTTCCCCAAATCAACAGCTGCAAACCACCAATGAAGATGTGAATAACAACTGGCAGTGGTTTAACTTGTCTGGACAAATCAATGCATTGGTGGCACAGCAAAACTACTATGACGTGAGTACCAAAGACTTTTGGCCATATCTGATATGTATGCACATTTTAGATCAAGTAAGCATGATGTTCCAATTTATGTTGTTACAGACAATCTTGAAAAGTCTTATATCACTACCATGCATCTTTAACCTGGAGGCCAAATGTAGCTATATGAAGAACAGAGTATGGCAGGTAATTTTGCCTTGACCTAACAGGTAATTTTGAAAAAACATCTGTATCCATGTTCTTTTTAATCACAGAATGAAATGCTTTAATTGCAGGGTTGTCTTGAGCTGACTCTGAGACGCACAGCACTGCTGGAGGATTGTTTCTGTCAGCTAAGAACGGTCACCCAGCAACAACTCAGAGGATTTTTGCTGTCGGTAAGGAAGAAGTTGAAGCTTTGATAAATCAAAACTTCATTTTGATTCAGTAACAAACTGTTTTTTTGTTTGTTTGTTTTTTTTTGTGTATGCAGTTTTTATTATACAAACTGTTACGAGCTGCAGTATAAATGCATTCTTTTGGTTATCTAACATAGGTGTTTTACACAGAGGATATGAGAAAAACAGATGTCAACAAGAGAGACTTTTTTCTCAACGTGTTTCAAGAGCTTTGTGCACCAGAGTCTCAGCTGCTCTTGTACAATGACAACAACACTTTGAGCTGGTTCCCGACAAAGGTAAGGCAAAGACTTTTTTCATTAGGTCATGCTAAAGATGTAAATAGTGGTAACAACGTTTAGTTAAGTCAGGTACTATACCTGAAGCCGGGTGCACACTGTATGATTTATAATAGTCCTTTATGACTGTTGCTTGTCAGACTGTACAAACTTGATCCCCACTATGTCATCACACTGTGGGATCTCATTTATCATTAATGTCAGACTGTACGACAGTCAAGACGTGTTAAAAATGGATGCACACCCCACTAGAAATGTTATGTTCCCAGAACATTCTCAGAACATTCCCACTGGTGTTAAGGACCAAGCCTAATAACGTTCCCAGTACGTTCCGAGACAGTCACGACGTAGAGTTCTTTTAAGAGTTGGGGGACATTATTTCGCGGACCTTCACAGAACATTCAGGACATTCTCTGAATGTTTAGGTAAATAATACTACAACATAAAATCCTGTCCTGGTTTGATATTTTGAAATTCATTATACAGAATTTATTCAGATGGGATCATGTAGACACAAACAGACATCAAGAGTCTGCATATGAACCTCAACAATGATGACAAAAGTTTCAGATAAACAGATTAACTTTGAGCGTCACAAAAAAAGATTTTTGTTTATCGTCACCATTGTTGAGGTTCATACGCTGATTCTTGATGTCTGTGTGAGTCTAGAAGACACTGCTCAAAATGGTCTGTATAAGGAATCTATGATAATTGAATCGCAATAATTAAATAATCAAATTCATCTTATCAGAGTTTCTCTTACAATATTTGCTGTAACTAATTACTTAGAAACAATTAAAGCAACCGGAAAAAATTTAATGTTAAAATGTAAAAAATCAAGAGCCCATCTAAAGCAAACACTCACCTCCATAATGGTGACTTCAAACTTTATTGTTTTCTATAAAACGTCAACATCTAACCTGTCATATGATAATGTTTCCAGAACGTTCAGAGACGGTCACGATGTGGGGTTCTTTTAAGGTTTAGGGGACGTTATTTGGTGGACTTTCAGGAAACAATCAGGATGTTCTGGGAATGTTTAGGGGACTATTACTATAGGATGTTCTGTAACTTCCCAAATGTCCTCTTTGTAACGCTCTCGCGCGACCATAAAATAACCAAAATAGAATGTGCCTCTAAAGTCATATTGGGAACGTTATTAAATGACCAACAGAAGACTGTGTGGGAACGTTTTGTTAATGTCCCAGATGTCCTCTTTGTAACGTTCTTATGTGACCATAAAATAACTGAAATGGAATGTCCCCCTAAAGTCATATAAGGAACCTTGAACTGCAGCACTTTCATTAACAAAAGAGGATGTTTTAGGAACATCCCTAATCGTCCCTAACGTTCTGTAAAGGTTTGGAATTTTCATCACCTTTAGAGAACTTTTAGGGAATGTTGCACAAGGTCACGAGAACGTCGTCTTCTACGTGGACAAGACATAAGACTCGTCCTGAGTTTTACATCATCAATCTGTGACACGTTCAATGATGTAAGGAATGAAGATTTTTTTTTAAAAGTTGAACTAGGGCGGGAGAAAAGTAATCGAAACCGAAATTCAGAACCTCTAACCAACGTAATTTTCCCATGTTGGTTATTTCGTTTTTTTAATCCTGTTAATACTTCCCACTTAAAAACATACTACCGCGTGTGTAGCCACGTGACTCAACATGCAGGTGAACGGCAAGTCAACACACAGAGACGGTGCGCGAGCGGTGAGCCTTGCGTCTTCACTAAGAGGGGGGTCATAATCATCCAGCCCTAAGTTGAACTTATTTTAACTTCTTTTAAAAGTGTTTTAGAATGTTGTCATGCACTATTAGACACTGCAAAAGACATGAGACGTGAGCGCAAAGGTCAAACACATCCATCTAGCATGTTTACATAGAAAAACAATGGAAACCCAGATAACAACATTGTGTCTGCCCAGATCCGGCCCACATCTGGCACATGTGGCATGATGATCTGGCCCACATGCTGCAATGAATTACGGTCCTTGTGTGGGCCACTTCTGTTTGCCAGATCTGAGCCACAAGCAGGCCACAGCAATGCCACATGTCAGCCAAGAGCAAAGAAATAAACCAGAACTGGACCTTATCTGAGCCTCAAAATCGGTGTATATTAAATAAAGTCATCTCAGCCTTAATAAGCCTGTTAACTGTTAACAAGCAGAATCACTGAAGGAAAGAAGAGAACAGAAAAAAAAGAGACGAGCAGAAACACAAGAACTACAACTGACAATTTATGTTAGACATCTACAAAAGTTGTTATTGAGAATTAACAGGGGTTTTACTCTTTCATTTGAAGTCACCATAATGGTGATTAGTGGTTCCATTAGTTGGGCTCTTAACTCTTATTATACTTTTTTTTTTTTCTTCATGTGAAACACTTTTACAGTAGCAAAAGAAGCTAAAATAAAAAAAATCAGGTGATGATGATGGTTGTCTGTTCATTATTTTGTAGTCATCATGAAATGCCCTGGTTTCATTTGAATCTAACAATTGTGTTGTGCCATTGATGTGTTTACACTACAAACCCTGCATTACTACAGCATGAGTTCCTGCAGCAATCAGTTAGAAGCATGTTGGTAACCAGCATAGTACAAAACACCCAGCATGCATTGCAGCATGGCACTTTTGATTGTCACCATTGTTGAGATTCATATGCTGATTCTTGATGTCTGTGTGTGTCATCACAGATTAACATTTAGTGCTCATGTCTGTTAAAATCTTCTAGTTGACTGTGCAGGAGCTCATGCTGTAGTGATGCAGGGTTTATAATGTAAACGTATTAATGGTACAACACAATTTATTAAGCTTCAAATAGCATCAGGCCATTTCATGATGAACAATTACAAAACAATCAGCAGACAACAATTATCATCTGACGTCATTTTGCTTCAGCTTCTTTTGCTACTGCAAATGTATTTAATAAGCACACTGTCACTGTGACTTCAAATGAAACACATTAGAGTAAAACTACTTTTGTTGATGTCTAACATAAATAAAGTCAATCTGGTCAGTAATAAGTGAAGCTGATAATGCTGTTTGTGGAGTTGTTTAATCCTCCTCTGTTGAGATCTTGAGAGATTTAATGTCTTATCTTCAGTTGATTTCATCTAAGGCTGTGGCTGAAGTTGTAGTTCTTGTGTTTCTGCTCGTCTCTTTTTTTTCTGTTCTCTTCTTTCCTTCAGTGATTCTGCTTGTTAACAGTTAACAGGCTTATTAAGGCTGAGATGACTCTATATTTAATATACACAGATTTTGTGGCTTAGATAAGGTCCAGTTTAAGTTTATTTCTTTGCTCTTGGCTGACATGTGGCATTGCTGTGGCCTGCTTGTGGCTCAGATCTGGCAAACAGAAGCGGCCCACACAAGGACCGTAATTCATTGCAGCATGTGGGCCAGATCATCATGCCACATGTGCCAGATGTGGGCCGATACAATGTTGCTATCTGGGAAGTAGTGCAGTGAAATGGAAAAATGCTTTCTGTGGTAAGCTACCTAATGCCTCTTTTGAGTTTTCTAATTTATTTACATTTTTATTATTGTTCTCTTTGGCCTTAACCACTCATTATATCACCAGCCCAGCGTGGAGAAGGAGAAGTACTTCCTGTTTGGGACTCTGTGTGGCTTGGCCTTCAACAACAACTCCGTAGTGAATCTGCCTTTTCCTTTAGCTTTGTTCAAGAAACTTCTCAATGTCAAACCATCTCTAGAAGACTTGATAGAGTTCAGTCCAGTTCTTGGCAGGTGAGCGTTTTTTACAATATTATCGTGATTTTCTTTTGATTATCTTTAGCTTCTGTTGAAAATTAGCTCAAAAGGGAAATATGTATATGTTTAATGAATCTGAAACATGATGTTCTCAGGAGTTTGCAGTACATCCTGGACTACAGCGATGACGTTAAGGAAATGCTCCCGTTATTCACGGTTAGTTTGTTTGATTTTTCTGTTATCATGTGCAGTAATGTAGCTTTTAAAGACATCGGGTCTCATTCACTAATAATTGTGTAGAATATTAAAATTTATACGCACAGGAGAACTTCTCACAAAAATATTTTGCCTTATTCACAAAACGTGCGTACGCACATAAATTTGTTATTAACGTCATTCTAATTTTAATGAATTGTCGGATGTTATTAATTTGCACAAAACTCACCCAAATCATCTCCATATAAGAACTTTCCACACTCTAAAGGCTAATGATTTCTAAAGACGTGCTCTTGCTCTGCAGTAGGACCCTCATAAGCCAGTTCAAAGCAGTCGAAACACCTTTTATACAGACCCAGATTACAGACCTCTCATTAAACAGCTGTAAATATCCATATCTGCATTTTTATGCAGAGAAACCTCGCAGCCCGAGCTACAACTCTCCAATTTCTTACTCTTTATGATAAAATATATAAAGATATAATGTTCTTCAAACGTTCTTTCAACTTAATTTTGCTTTAAAATTCAACATTCCAAGAACATGAAAATGTCCAGTTTCCTTAATGTTTATAGAATGTTATGTAAATGTTAGTAATTGTTTGTGTATTTAGATGGTATCTGTTTAAAAAACAAAGATATCAAGAATCCGCATATGAATCTCAACAACGGTGACATACTTCATGCATTGCGGCATGAAACATGTCACCATTGTTGAGATTCATATGCTGATTCTTGATGTCTGTGTGTGTCTGAGAATTTTTTTCTTAAATATATTTAAGTCAGAATTCAGAATGACTGATTTCAAACAAACCAGTATTGTCAGTAAGAAATAAAAGAATATAAAGTAAGCACTTATGATCAGTAATGTTTTTATCACCTGGTCATTTTTGTTTATGGTTTCTTTTCCAACCAATTATATGTTTTGACAAACACACAGTTAAAAAGACCACAAACATAAATCCCCAGGTGCCCAGCTAAAGCAAACACTTGTCATTACAAAAGAGTATAAACCAAAATATTATTAATAAGATCTTCTGTAGATGTCTGACAGAAATAAAGTCAGTGGTTAGTAATAAGTGAAGCTGGTAATGCTGTTTGTGGAGTTGTTTAATCAGATCTTCAGATTTAATGTCTTTTATCTTCAGTTGATTTCATCTAATGCTGTGGCTGAAGTCAGCTGTAGTTCTTGCTTTTCTCTTTCCTTCAGATTCTGCTTGTTATCATTAGGTGTCTCCAATAATGCTCAATCATCATTTAATTAATCACTTAATTACCTAATCAACATCAACACTGCTCCAGTGTTACTTATAACAGTGTGGACTCATATAAACTCTGAGCAGTGTTAATTTAACACTGGGAAACTTGCTGTGTAGCAACACACAAACAGTGCGCCTGAACACACCTCTATTTCAGACCAGCACGCCCATGGACGCACAAATTATTGACCCATTATTTGTTTTTTGTTTTTAATTTTTCTACATAAGATCTCATGGGATGGAACAGAAGTAGAACTGGATCCAGCTGAGCCAGGAAAACCTGTCACAAATTATAACAGGTCAGGGTTTTTTATAATTTTATAAAGAAATCTAATTATATTGAGATACCAATATAACTGTCACTAGAACATTGTATTTTAGCTTATTCTTAATCTTGGACATAAATCCTTAATTCTTACAAATTACACAATTCACAATTACACAATCACAAATTACTTTAAATCTTGGATAATATTTGATAATCTTAGTAAGATGCAAAACTTAATTGTTTTTTTGTGTGTGTGTGTTTTTAAATATAATTTCTGCAACAGAATAGAATTTGTGGACAAGTATGTGGATTATATCCTGAATAAATCAGTTGAGGAAGTGTTTGAAGAATTCAAGAGAGGCTTCTTCAAAGCATGTCACAGATACTTAGTGGAGATGTTTGAGCCGGAGGAGCTGAGAGGAGTTCTGGTGGGCAATGAGGAATATGACTGGGACATCCTCAAACAGGTCCATGTTATGTCAAAGAGAAATGTCATAGTTACTATGCTCTTGACATTGTGAGCAACTAAATATTGACTACATTTATCTTTTGATCATTAGAACACCACATATGAAGGATTATTTTATGCTGAGCATCCAACCATCCTCTCATTCTGGGAGGTGTTTGATGAACTGACATCAAATGAGAAGAAGGCCTTTCTGTGTAAGTTTACTAGTGATTATATGGTGCTGTGATTTTGTCTTAATAATTACTGAAAATTATGTTTACCGAAATTAGATCTAATTTAAGAAATCTTAATGTTTTTGCATCTACTCTAGCTGCTCCTATGATTTTGAGGTAGTGACTTTGACCTGTATGCCAGAACACATCTACTGTAGAGTGCTTTCAATTAAATCTTTCCCCTGTTTTCCTCTCTGAAGTGTTCTTAACAGGGTTTGAGAAGGTGCCCATTCTGGGTATGAGTGCAGTGAAGATGAGAGTGAGACCCCTGTTCAGCTTTACTCAGGACCATCTCCCAGAAGCCCTCACCTGCCATGCTCTGTTAGATCTTCCTGTTTATCAGAACAAGGAAACACTCAGGACTAAAGTAATTGAAGCCATCAACCACAAGAGGGGGTTCTGGGAAGAGTGAGACAGATGCTGGAGTTCTGAGATCATCTGTAGACACAAGTCACAGATCTAATAACTTGATACTTGATCCATAAGTAAGGCATTAACTGTCTTGAACACTGGGGGACCAAACTATTTTAGAGGGATATTTAATTAAAGTATTTAAAGGAATGTAAGGTAATAAAGAAAAAGAAGAAGAACTCTAAAAGAACTAGAATTTACTTGAACTGATTGCAAATAATATTTTTATTTTAAATATCCACATTCACTCTTACTTGTATGCCTATATCGAAAATGGCTCTGTTAATATTTCTTGTCTTGTTACATTCAGTTTTGAATTACATGAATCATATAATTTACATAAATGACCTGAGATGGTGGAATGTTTGTAACAGCTCATGCTTAATGATCAGTTCCTGCTGTAATATGTGAGGGAAAAATAGAAAAATGTTTGTGGTTAGAAAGCCATTTTTGATAACAATGTTTACATTTGTATCCACAAACAGATTCCAGTACTTTAACACTAGAGTAAAAGAGGTTTCTTTTCCAAATGCTGTAATGTGATATGTTGTATTTATGTATTTAACTTAATTTAAAATAAACATGTCCTAATAATAAAATTATTTATTTATTTTACATTTTTTATGAACCAAGATTATAGCCATAAAATATTTACATTTCTTCAACACTGATTTTATCTTGCTCGTCAGGCTTAATAATAAAATGGATCAAGCTAAATGTTTGACTAATTTAAAAAAAACAGTAGGCTATAATAAACTAAGTCTTTAAAAAAAAATTTTTTTTTTAAACAAAAAAAAAAATTAAGACTGGGGCAAAAAAAAAAAAAAAAGAATAAAAATTCAGTCCTCATCCAATATCACATAGTTTAGGAGAATGTTGTAAGAATAAAATAAATAAATAAAGAAAAAATAGCCAACATTAAAGTAAAACAGAAGCATATCCACAAATATTAAATACCCTGCAAAAACCTAATAATAAGTATACTGTAGTATAATATAGTAGTATTATAGTATTGTATTATCATTATAATTATATTATTGCTTTTTTGCTATATTATTGCTATTTCATGTACACTTACTGAAGGCAAATCAAGTCAATCTCTAACACTGTACACAGTAAAATCGTCAGTTGACTACAACTGACGACTGACTACAACAACACTGACGACAACGGTCACAGCCTTAGATGAAATCAACTGAAGATAAAAATCGTTAAATCTGTGTAGATCTGATTAAACAACTCCAGAAACAGCATTACCAGCTTCACATATTACTAATCAGATTGACTTTATTTTCAAACATCTACAGAATTGAGAATTAACAGGTGTATTGGTCAAGAAAAGAAAAGAAAAGAAAAGAAAAAAGACACCACCATCATGGAGATCAGCATGACTTTCTATATCTATATTTTATTAATGCATATGTTGCTATAAAGCAGAGAAGTCAGTGCTTTACAGTGAGCCAACCTTAGCTGCTTTTATATGATATAGTCATTGTGAGACTGCCTGATTGCATCCAAAGCAACTAATCATAAATTGTCATTTGCACATTTTGGTTTTGCCTGATCAACTCTGTGAAACTACAGCATGTGAGGAAAGAGTTGGAGCAAACTGATAAGTTGAGTAAATTTAAAACCATCCAGTGTATTAAAAAAAATGTAACTACAGACACACACAGACATCAAGAATCAGCATATGAATCTCAACAATGGTGATAATTTGTTTTTTTTTTGTTTTTTTCAAATGCTTCACGCTGCAATGCATGCTGGGTATCACCAAAGGACAAAACTCCCATCATGCACTGCAGTATGAATAATTATTGTCACCACTGTTGAGGATTGTATGTTTTCATGTATAAGCCTGAGCAATAAGTGTTGTTCATTTTTACCACTGAAGCATTATGGTGGTATTTGTTTAATGGAATTTTTTTTGTTGTTGAAATTTTGTAATAGCTGAATCTCAGTCAAGGAACCAAAATGAAAGAAACCTCTTTGTGATGGTAATTTAAAACTGCCTTCAAGTAGCAATTTTCTAGTCAAAAAAAACTCAAGAGCCCGACTAAAACAAACCCTGACCACCATGATGGTGGCATAATTTTTTGACCAGTAAAACACCAACATCTAAACCTCTGTTAATTCTCAATAAGAACTTCTTTAGAAGTGTGATAGAAATAAAATCAATCTGGTTAGAAATAAGTGAATCAGATCTTTTAATCAGATCTTGAGAGATTTAATGTCTTTTATCTTCAGTTGATTTCAGTTAAATGGTTTTGGATGAAGTCAGTTGCAGTTCTTGTGTTTCTCTTTTCTTCAGTGATTCTGCTTGTTAACAGCAGGTGTTCATCATAAATGTTCAATCATCACTTAAATAATTGCTTAATTATCTCTTTAACTTTAACTCTGCTTCAGGTTCATTTTAACACTATTCAGAGAGGGACCAAATGTACTCTGAGCAGGGCTGGGGATTTTACTGTGTACCCATTATCAATCACGGTTTATACTGAATGTAATAAAATCAGAATCATTCTCATGTTTTGATGCTTCCTAGTTATTTTTTTGTCACTGAAGTTTTAATCAGGCTACTTGTCTGGTCGGGCAAGTACAATTCTCTTTTTGTCCCGGACAAGTGTTAATGTTAAGCCCTGAACATAATTTTCTACAGTTGACACATCACTTACTTTTTAGCGTTCTAAATTTGTGAGGTGTCAGAGGTGGCCTAGGATCGGATTTTGAGTTGGAGCAACTTTTCCCTTCTAGGCTGCGGTTAGCCAGTGTGCTTGTTCCCTAGATGCACACTGCCAGCTCTTTCACAAACAAGCTGTCTTTTACATTCAGCTGTATCTTGTTCCATTTTTGATGGTGTATTGCTACACCTTCACCAATATTAACCTGTAAGAGAAAAAAAAATCAAATTAAAGGGTTAGTTCACCCAAGAATGACATTTCTGTCATTAATTTCACTTCACTTTCACTTCATTTCAAATAATCACTTTCTCATTGAGGATAGCCAACAAATTTCTATCTGGATACTTTAGATCAAAATTTGTTGCTCATTCTCAATGGGAAAGCGCCCAAGCAACATCGCTCGGCAAAACTGCCCAGCAACATTGCTCAAAAGGTTTCCCTTTAAGAACTTTGTTCATCTTCAGAACACAAATTAAGATATTTTTGATGAAATCCAAGAGGTTTTTTGTCTTCCATAGAGAGCAACGAAATTACCACATTCAAGGTTCAGAGAAGTAGTAATAACATCGTTAAAATAGTCAGCCTGACTACAGTGGTTCAACCTTAATGTTATGAAACAACAAGAATACTTTTTGTAGTCTGTCAGTCTCCTTCTTTCTGTCAGTCAGAACGGCAACTCATTATTGGCCGGCTCCTGCGTCAGCATCACACGCATGCGTAGTGGTGTTCGTGTGAACAGCATCGGCCAATACTGAGCGTCCTGATGTAAACACAGAAGCACTGGACTGTGTTCACTGAGTCAACTGGACCTTGAATGTGGTAATTTCGTTGCTTTCTATGGGAGATACAAAACCTCTCGGATTTAATCAAAAATATCTTAATTTGTGTTCTGAAGATGAATGAAGGTCTTACAGGTTTGGAACAATATGAGGGTGGAGTAATTAATGACATAAATTTGATTTTTGGGTGAACTAGCCCTTTAAACATTTATCAAGAAACATAACACTACTGTAGTCTCCATTCTTATCAATATGTAATCAACGATTCTCTCGACTTTTTGATGTTGTTACAAAGTTCAAGTTCAAGGTCATATCCGTCTTGCATAAGAGAGACTGAGGCTGGTTCAATTGTGACAGCTTACCACATATTGTGACAAAATGCCTTACATTTATGTGTTCAATTAAATACAGTTTGTTATTCCCTGTTACATAATAGTGTACATGCTCAGTAGCTTCTTAGTAGGCTTCGAAGTATGTACCTAATTACACAAAATGAAAACCAGCTTAAACCAACTAAGAGAAATATACACTGAAGTAACAAGCAGCCCCAGCCTCTCCTAAATGTTCTATTTAAATAAAACATACCTCTGGTTCTCTGAGTTTTGATCAATTTACCTCTGTGGGAAAGGGTGTGCAGTTATGGAGGTGATGTCTTCATAACAATTACAGTGGGGCCAGATTAACCATATGGGCAAATCGGTCAAGGGGCACAATACAATGATTTTTTTTTTTTTTTTTTTTTTTGCAAAAAAACTATATGGATGGGGGTAGTCCATCCATATAGTTAAACTGGCCCCGTCATACAACACATAACAACAACAACAGTAATAGTATTAATAAAAAAAAGATTGATTTAATAGAAAAAAAAATTCTGCAAAGATCATATACTTAACGTCTTACCAGTTGCTGTTTGGGGGTTTTTCATGAGGTCTAAAGGGGGGCTGCTCTCTGAGGCATTGAATGAAACAAAAAATGCATCACAATATTCAATATACACAAAAAAACCTGCAAACTTGTGAAGAAACACTGCAAGTTTTTAAGAGTACTGGAAGTAGAGAAGGCAATACAAATCTAAATTGGTTTTATAAAATGTAATCGTTTTTAAACAAGGTAACCAGGATTTGTTTGTAAACGAGGCCTCCCTTTGCTGACTCTACCCACATAGCAACATTGTGTCTGCCCAGATCCGGCCCACATCTGGCACATGTGGCATGATGATCTGGCCCACATGCTGCAAGAATCAGCGTATTAATCTCAACAATGGTGACAATCAAAAGTAGGATGTATGCTGGGTACTAGCATAGTACAAAACACCCAGCATGCATTGCAGCATGCCACTTTTATTTGTCACCATTGTTGAGATTAATACGCTGATTCTTGATGTCTGTGTGTGTCATGAGCTAATCTTCTGATTGCTGCAGGAACTCATGCTGTAGTAACACAAGGTTTGTAATGTAAATGTATCAGTAGTATAACATAGATTCAAATCAAAAACAGGCTCAAAAGACAACACATCAGTTTAAGATGTCCACAAAACAATCAACATCACCTGATGTTTAACATTCTCTGTTGAGATTTTGAGAGATTTAATGTTTTTCATTTTCAGTTGATTTCATCTAAGGCTGTGATTGAAGTCAGTTGTAGTTCTTGTGTTTCTGCTGGTCTCTTTTTTTTTTTTGTTCTCTTATTTCCTTCAGTGATTCTGCTTGTTAACAGCTTATTATGGCTGAGATGACTCTATACTTAATATACACAAATTTTGTGGCTCAGATAAGGTCCAGTTCTGGTTTATTTCTTTGCTCTTGGCTGACATGTGGCATTGCTGTGGCCTGCTTGTGGCTCAGATCTGGCAAACAGAAGTGGCCCACACAAGGACCGTAATTCACTGCAGCATGTGGGCCAGATCATTATGCCACATGTGCCAGATGTGGGTCGGATCTGGGCCGACACAATGTTGCTATGAGGGTATCTGTAGTGTAAATGTGATAAAGTCTTGCCAGTCATACTTGGAAGGGCTTGATTTGTGGCTCGTGGGGTGTTGCATTCTGGAACATAAAATATAATCCTAAATGCAAAATTCTTTTTGAACACATTGTAGAAAATGTATTTGGCCTTTTTATTATTTTGCCTGGACACTTTTATCCAAAATGAAAAATTAAGAAAATACAAGCGATTTATTTTTCAAAACATTTTTCAAACATTACATGTGTGTATCCTTAGCAGACAATTTTTTTTTTTTTTTTTTAAAGCCAGGCCTACCAGTTGTCTTTGGAAGAGCTGTAGTAGCTGCAAGCTGCAGTGGTGTTGGAACCTGAAAGATACAATGTAACCTCATATGCAAAAATGATATATTTCTACAAACACTGCAGAAAATAAATCTGGCCTTGTTTAGTTCAATGAGCAATTCCCTGTAATCTTTATTATAATTTTTTTTATTATTATGCTGCACAAAATCTTACCAGTTGTCACTGGAAGGTCTGGGATGAAGGGTGGAGATGAGTTGCTTCCTGGAACATAAAGCCTTAAATATTATGTGTGCATGTGTAAAAATCATTGGCAGACAAAAATCAGTTCGAGTGTGGTGCTAAAAAATAATAATAATAATTACCAGAAAGGATTTTGGCTACTGAACATGTTTGAAGTTCAACTTTTAATTTCCTCAGTTCCTTCCCTTCAGCAATAGCCTCTTGATACTTCCGGGTGAGAGATTTGTATCTGTTCTCAAGTTCTCAAGTATCTGTTCTCACTTGATATCTCATCCACAATACGTTTTTCCCTTTTGGGTGTAGAATGAGGAGGAAATAGTTGTTGCTTCCTTTTCAAGGCTTGTCTCTTTTTCAAAATGTCCATCAGAAAGGTCTGCTTTCCTTCCTCAATGCTTGCCTTTTGGGATGCCTTAAAATACAAGTAACATAAGTATGAGGCTTTTAAATTTTTCAGTTAATGGGGTTCATCTTGCAGTCTTTTCATGTTACGTACAGCATTATCCTTAGCTTCCTTCCTTTCTGAAGTTTTGTTCTCTGTGGACTGTTATCAAACAGCTTTGGCACTCAAATCATTTTCCCAGTTGCCAGCACATTTTCAATTTCCTCACAAGTTTCTGGAAAAGCAATGAGAACAGCTTTACCAAGTAATTGTTCATGTTCAGTCTAGGATTAGGCCTACACTAAAGGTAACATCCATTTTACTCTATACGTAGTTCTACTTGATTCAAACCTCTACATTTTTAAATAAACTAATATGATATCAAAATTAAAACATTGTTTAGAATCTTAATAAATCTGAATACATTATTATGTTACATTAACACATCAGAGTTACAAAGATAGATACAAAGAGGTAGGTAACAACTGCAGGTTACCATGTTATTAATAGCAGCACATTTTCATTATTGGGTTCACATGTGTCACAAAAATGTCCTCAGATTTGTAAGCTGTTCTTCTCCACCTTTATAGACATTGTAAATGAAAAGATACGTGCCTTTCATCAACAAAATGTGTCCCTTCCACCGGATCCAGTAAGTGTGAGCTGAGAAAACCGCCGTATTTTTCGGGTCAAAGTGTTTAATGTCTTTAACATCAACAACGTCTTTAACCCCATCGTCTAAATAATGTACATATGCGAACATTTTTTTTTAGTAAAAACGATGTGAATGTAGATATCTGAAGCCCTCCCCGTATCCGTTTTCGTAAAGTAACCGTTAAACACTTCACGTGAATGCGCGCGATACTTTGTGGCTCGTGCAGTAGTTGCACACGGAAACGCACAATAGTTTTTTTTTTTTTTCTTCTTCTTCTTCTTCAGCGAATTAAAGCTCCACTAATGTAAGTGACAAAAAAATGTTTCTCTTATATTCCACCCAAAATTTTCTAATTGTATTTGATTAACTTGATCTTTTTTGACAGATAAATTGACACGTTGACCGTTAGATGGCGCTAGCACCCAGCTAATTCTGTCAGAGATACTATAGAGGTCCACAAAGGCTAGAATTCTCACTTGCTAGTATAATATACAAGATTTGCAGAGAGAGAGAGAGAGAGAGAGAGAAAAAATGGTGTAGGATAATCAAATAAATAACAAATATCATTTTGTTTTATCACAAATATGGTAGGCTTATGTCTCAGTTTAGATTATACATTGTTTAACAGAGTTTAAGAACCAGACAACAACAGAGAGACTGTGTTCTAAAATAAGGAGGTATAAGAAGTACCCGGAGCCAGACACTTCTTATCTGTTGCCAAGGACAACAAGATTTAGATCAAACACTTACAGTTCCAACAATGATGCACCTGGACCATCTAACAATGACAACTTTTATAGGCATCCTGAACTAAATCACAGAAACCGTGTACATGGCATTGAAGGACATGGCGAGGAAGAAAGTGAGACAAACAAATTATGTGATGGAGTTGAGCCAGAGGAACAAAACAGCATAAATGGCACTGAAGTAGATAATGCGGAAAAAAAATTGTGAGACAAACGAAGCAAGCGATGGAGAAGCAATGGAATTAGAGGAAGGAAACTGTGTAGATGGTGACAGTGAAACAGCAAGTGATGGGGAAGTCACTGAAGCCGATGAAAGTGACAAAGGCAGTGATGTTGAGGAACATGATGATGGAGGAGAAGAAAGCCAGTCATTTGCACATGATACTGGTCCAAAATTTGATGAAAACCTAAATGTCCCCATATGCAGATTTCTCTCAATTACAAAGGCTGAACTCCTCCTGCTGCTCATAATATTCACACTAAAGCACAATTTAGCATTTGCTGCACTGCTCGACCTTTTGAAATGGATTAATTTTGTTTTCTCTAAAACGGTACTGCCAGCCAGTAAGCACATGCTTAGTAAGGTGTTCACACACTTCAGCCAGAGAACAGAACTTCATTTCCTTTGTGCATTCTGCCAGTCATATCTTGCAAGTCATAAAAGAGATAATCAGAGGAAACACCCAGCTAACAGAATTTTGTTATAAGAACGTTCTCTAAATATTCAGTGTTGGTTCTGGGAACGTAAAAAACGTTATAAAAAAGGTATAATGTTCCTCAAATGTTCTTTCAACTTAATTTTGATCTAAAATTCAACATTCCAAGAACATGAAAATGTTCAGTTTCCTTAATGTTAGTAGAATGTTATTTAAAGGTTAGTATGATGTTCCTGAAACATTCTTTCAATCATTCAAACACCTGCTGTGAACAAGCACTGAAAGAAAGAGAAATAAGAACACAAACTACAACTTTCTTCAGCCAGTCTTAGATGAACTGAAGATAAAAGACATTAAATCTATAAAGATCTGACTAAACAATTCCACATTAAAGTGGTTTAAAAAGCTAGAAGTTTTTGTTTATTTCTGGAGCAAAAATATTATATAAAGAAAACAATGAACTTAAATTATACAACAAAAGCCATTTATAACATTGAAGTGATTTGTGTAAAATTGTCCTATTTAAAAGTTAAAAGCGACACACTTAGACATCAGCACTCATCATACAAACCTCAACAATGGTGACAATCAAAAAAAAAAAAAAAAAAAATTCGGCTGCATAATTTCTCCCATGCCACATGCATGCTGGGAGCCATGAATGTGTTCTGTATGCTGGCATGAAGCATGTCACCATTGTTGTGTTTCATATGTCGAATGTTGATCTCTGTGAGTGTATAAATGACACAACTTGTTTTAAAATTAACAAAGACATGGTTATTGATGCAGTCACATCAACATCTGAAATACAACAATGAGGTTACAAATACTATCATTTTGTGTAAATTGAGTTTTGTTTCTCAATAGCATTTTCTTAAAACAATTACAGAAAAAAAAGTTTTTTTTAACCACTTCAGTGTAGGTTTTTTGTCTGTTATTAAACTAGACATGTTGCTTTCAGAAATGTTTTTTTAAAACACCTGCGTTTGCTGATAACGAAGCAACTCAAAAGTCAAGAGCTCAACTAAAGCAAACGCTCATTTCCATGATGGTGACCTCAAACGAAACATCTAAACCTCTGTTAATTCTCAGTAAGAACTGCTGTAGATGTCTGACAGAAATAAAGTCAGTCTGGTTAGTAATAAGTGAAGCTGGTAATGTTGTTTGTGCAGTTGTTTAATCAGATCTTCAGAGATTTAATGTCTTTTATCTTCAGTTCATCTAAGGCTGTGGCTGAAGAAAGTTGGGTAACGCTTTAGATTACAGTCCGGAAAGTACTGCGTAATTACAACGAATTTACAGCATAACTTTCGATAATTATAGTGTACCTATAAAGTAAATACGTGTAGTTACAGGGTAAGTAATAAAAAACAACAACACACAAAGAATATATCACTGATTCATTTATTTGAAAAACAACTTAATTAAAAACAGGTCTACAACACTTATTATTCATTTATTCATTTTTTTTAAATCAACTTTTCATTTCAAATTCTAAAGTCCTGACAGAAAGTAACACGTTTTGTCCTTTTTGTTGTTGTTGTTGATGATGTTGTTGTTTCTCTTGCTTGGTTTCCTTCTCCTCTTGTTCCTCAACTGATGAATCTTAAGAAGGAATCCCATTGCTACTCTGTATTAAAAGAAAATACAGTACACACAGAAATGTTGCTATTCATGTTTTCGCTTCCTACCAACTGTCACCAGCGCCTGCATGAGAGTCGACTTTGCTTTCGACGAAGCTTATTGTAATGAGCAACGTGAAGCTTTCATGACGTTCTAGCAGGAGATTCATGTGAAACTCGCGCGAGAACTGCCGTTTCTGTTATTCTGTCTTGTTTGTTTCTCATTATCATTATCTGTTATTCTGTGTATTTTGTTGTGAGCGTTAATAAAATAAATAAATAAATAAAAAAACCGCATCCGACATCCACGTGACTTTTCGCGTGAGTATCTCGGCACGCTTCAAGTTACGTCAAGCATGAACTCTCAACCCTCTCAGGTCACAGTTGGTCGAAAGTTTAAAATTATAAGACATTATTATTTTTTTTTACAAATACGTATCGTTTCACTTCAGAAGACATTGATTCATCCATTGGGATCGTATGGATTACTGTAGTTATTGCTGTATGTGCTGTTTGATGCTTTGACTTAGGAACACATGAGGTTGCATTATAAAGCATTCCCAGAGATTATTTATTCTTCTAAAAACGTTTGTTTGTGTTCATCTTATGAAGGAAAATTGTATACATCTCACATGGCATGAGGGTAAAAGATGAGTAAACGGTGAACACATTTCCGGGTGTACTGTATTTTCTTTTAATGCAGAATAGCAAACGACATGGGATTCCCTCTTAAGATTCATCAGTGGAAAGAAAGAAAGAAAAAGAAGAGGAACAAGAGGAGGAGGAAGCCAAGCAAGAGAAACGAATAAGAAGTGTTGTAACTTTAAATCTGTTTTGAAATGAGTTGTTGTTTTTTAAATAAATGTTTCCGAGTGATAACAGATTGTTTGCGGGTTTTTTAAAAAAAATTACCTACCCTGTAACTACATGAAACAAGAGTGTAACAAGCACCACTTTAATTTACGGCCCGCAGTGTCATACTTACCCTGTAACTACATGAAACAAAAGTATATTTCCCCATGTATTAAAAAAGATTGCAATAGTTCTTTCTACTTGCCTTGAAACAACTTAATCAGTGCACTTTCTTGCTAAATTGCTCCCAAACGTAAGATTGTTGTCTATCATAATAGTATAAGTACCCCTTAGTTCTAAAATACTTACAGTATAAATAATTTGTTATTTTCCTCTTTGTAACCCCTTTATTCCCAAGACTTTACATCTTGTTCCCCTATACTTGCACGTACTATGATTAATTAAGTGATGGTTGAGCATTAGTCATTCACTTCAGATTCACTGAAGAAAAGAGAAACAAGAAGACAACTGACTTCAGCACAGCCACAAACAGACTAAAGCATACTGTCACTCAGTTTTGTGGAGGAAGTTGCTGTGAGGCAAATTGTTCAAAACATGCCTAGGTACAGAGTTGGGTGGAACATTTGGCATTGTCAGTAAGATTGTAACTTTGAGAATTGAAGAGTCAGAGAGATGCATTGTGCTGATAAATGAAATCTGTCCAGTTGATGCACCCCTTTTGGAGAATGGAAGATCAAGGTGTTTCTTCCTCATATTTTACTGTGCGCTTCTAATTTTGGTCAGTTACGGGCAGTTCCGCCAACCGAAATTTTAAACAAATGCTTGCACATTACCTTCACGAATGAAAAATACATCTGCGTCTTTCCAAACACAGTTGAAAGGGACATTTAATTAAATGGAAAATATAAACTTTATAACAGCACCACAAAATTACTGTAAAAAGTTAGGTTACATGTGTGATATTGTCACATGTGTTAGGATATTCCACTTTATTACATATAGTAGCTAGGTGCAAAAACAATTATTTTGAATAATTATAGTATGTTAGCATTTTATTCCAAATATAGTTTATAGTATTTTACCTATGATACTTAAAGCATTTAAAGGTGCATATGTACTCATTTGTATTTGTACACTGTATTTTTTTTCCCCGCTACAGTCACGTGACTGAAAACTATGAATAGAGCTGTCGTCATCACTTTCTTTTGCGGCTATACATGAACCAATCAGAGGCACTGGAAGAGAGCAAGGTTACTCCCTAAAAATACTGTATGTCCAATAAAATAAGAGAGGTACACTTTAAAACTTTACATAATGTTTACCTAACCAACTACCAAATTGCCTCTTTTGTTGATCTCTCTGACTTATGTGTATTTTGCAGAGCTGAGGAAGAAACTTTGCTTCACTTATTCTACCATTGCAATCATGTTAAATCTCTTTGAGAGAACCTATCTTTCTCCTTTTATCAAATGAACTTTTCTTTGAAGGATATATTCCTCCATTGTTTGTGTGTGTGTGTGTGTGTTATATGTCTGTTCTTTTTTCCCCCCCCCTTCTTCTTTTTCCATCCTCTTTTTTCTATTTATGTTAATGTTAACGCAGTGCTTTCTTTTCTTGCAATGAAGAAGAAAAAAAAAAAAAAAACAAGAAAAAACAAAACAAGAACCAATCAGAGTAGTTTAGAGGTATGCCTATAATCTATAGGATCTATAAGAGTGTGTATGGCACATGTGGTTCGACAACCGCACAAACTTTTACGCAACGATCCACGAAGTGTCAGTCATGGACCTGTCACATCTTTACAAGTGGATCGATATCAAAAGTATTTTGATCTTTTTGTGTGTGTTTTTATTGCTGAGTGATTATATCAGAAATAAAGCGCCGAAGAACTTTCCTCCTGGACCATGGTCTTTGCCGTTTATAGGAGACCTTCATCATATTGATTATAGTAAGATTCATCTTCAGTTTGCAAAGGTAAATAAAATGCCAATTATGTCCAACTAAATGTATTCTTGTGTGAAAACGCAAATTAGCGGTTTGTGACTGCTGTACACGTTAATCTCGTCAAAATGCCGAGTTTTTATGGATATAAGTAGCAACAGGAATGTTTATACATTCTTACCAAAGGTGAGAAATAATTTGATATGTCTTTCACTCTAAGGTCTACTATTCTGTCATGGCGTGCTATGTACATTCCCTTGTAAACATCTTTTTCACTTTAAAATAATGGTCCAGATGTCTAGTAGTTCTTGAAGAATGACTAGGTACTTGGAGTAATTAGTGATGCATTTTATCACCACGTTGAGAGTAAAAAAGCACAATCTTCAAGAACTACTAGTGATCTGGACCATTATTTTAAAGTGAAAAAGATGTTTTTCACTTTAAAATAATGGTCCTGATCACTAGTAGTTCCTGTATAGTGACTAGGTAACACTTAAGTAATTAATGATGCATTTTATGACCACATTGAGAGTAAAAAAAAGACAATTGATCACATCGCAGACACTTTAATGTTGTGATTAGTAATTAATTAGTAATTCTTTATAATTTGTCATTCTCTAATTACTGATTAGCTAATAAGGAACTATCTTAGTCCTAAATTTGATATTACTTACTGATTAGTTAAGCTTGTTTCTATATTAGTTAATAGTAGTAGCTGAAGTGTTAATGTAGTACTACTCATTAGTCCTGCATTACTTCCTGCATAGTTACTTATTAATGGTGGACCATTATTCTAAAGTGTTACCGAATTTTGTTATAAGAACGTTCTCTAAATATTCACTGTTGGTTCTGGGAACGTAAAAAACATCCAGTTTTCTTGACGTTAGAGGAACGTTTTTTATAAGGTATAATGTTCCTCAAATGTTCTTTCAGCTTCATTTTGATCTAAAATTCAACATTCTACACAGTTAAATCAACTCTGCTCAGAATACATTTGGTGCCGCTCTAAATAGTGTTAAAATAACACTGAAGCAGAGTTAAAGTTAATGAGATAATTAAGCAATTAATTAAGTGATGATTGAGCAATAATGATACATACCTGCTGTTAATAAGCAGAATCACTGAAGAAAAGAAACACAAGAACTACAACTGACTTCAGTTGACTACAACTGACGACTGACTACAACTACAACTGACGACAACGGTCACAGCCTTAGATGAAATCAACTGAAGATAAAAATCGTTAAATCTGTGTAGATCTGATTAAACAACTCCAGAAACAGCATTACCAGCTTCACATATTACTAATCAGATTGACTTTATTTTCAAACATCTACAGAATTGAGAATTAACAGAGGTGTATTGGTCAAGAAAAGAAAAGAAAAGAAAAGAAAAGAAAAAAAGACACCACCATCATGGAGATCGGTGTGACTTTCTATGCTAGATTTTTTTTTTTTTTATTAGTGCATATGTTGTTATAAAGCAAAAAAGTCAGTGCTTTACAGTAAGCCAATATTAGCTGCTGTTATATGATGTAGTCGTTGTGAGACTACCTGATTGCATCCAAAGCAACTAATCTTACGTTGTCATTTGTGCATTTTGGTTTTGCCTGATCAACTCTGTGAAGCTACAGCATGCGAGGAAAGAATTGCAGCAAACTGATAGATTGAGTTAATTTAAAACCATCCAGTGTATAAAAAAGTATAACTACAGCATCACTTAGACACACACAGACATCAAGAATCAGCATATGAACCTCAACAATGGTGATAAAAATTTTTTTTTTTAAAAATGCTTCACGCTGCAATGCATGCTGGGTATCACCAAAGGACAAAACTCCCATCATGCACTGCAGTATGAATAATTATTGTCACCACTGTTGAGGATTGTATGCTATGTTTGCTCCTTGAATCTCAATCAAGGAACCAAAGAGAAAGAAATCTCATTGTGGTGGTACTTTAAAACAGCTTTCAAGCAGCAAATTCAAGGTGATCTGCTCCTTTAACCTTTTGAATCAGCAATGTTCAAGCGTTTACTGTAAAACATTATTGCAATGGTTCAAACACAAATTTTTTCTAAGACATAAAAGCTCAAGAGCACAACTAAAACAAACCCTGACCACCATGATGGTGGCATAATTTTTTGACCAGTAAAACACCAACATCTAAACCTCTGTTAATTCTCAATAAGAACTTCTTTAGAAGTGTGATAGAAATAAAATCAATCTGGTTATAAATAAGTGAATCAGATCTTTTAATCTGATCTTGAGAGATTTAATATCTTTATCTTCAGTTGATTTCAGTTAAATGGTTTTGGATGAAGTCAGTTGCAGTTCTTGTGTTTCTCTTTTCTTCAGTGATTCTGCTTGTTAACAGCAGGTGTTCATCATAAATGTTCAATCATCACTTAATTAATTGCTTAATTATCTCTTTAACTTTAACTCTGCTTCAGGTTTATTTTAACACTATTCAGAGAGGGACCAAATGTACTCTGAGCAGGGTTGATTAACTCTGGGGACGTTGTGTAGGAACGTTGATTTGTAACATTCCAAGAACGGGAAAATGTCCAGTTTCCTTAATGTTAGTAGAATGTTATGTAAAGGTTAATATTATGTTCCTGAAACATTCTTTCAATCATTCAAACACCTGCTGTGAACAAGCACTGAAAGAAAAAGAACACAAGAATAAGAACAAAAACTACAACTTTCTTCAGCCACAGCCTTAGATGAACTGAAGATAAAATCTGTAGATCTGATTAAACAACTCCACAAACATCATTACCAGCTTCACATATTACTAATCAGATTTACTTTATTTGTCTGTCAGACGTCTACAGAAATTCTTATTGAGAATTAACAGAGTATTAAATGTTGATGAAAAAAAAATCTTATTGAAAATGTTTTGTTTGAGGTCACCATCATTGCATTTGTTTTAGTTTGCTTTAATTGAGCTCTTGACCCTTGATGAGTTGTTTTTTTATCAGCATTTGCATGTATTATCAGAAAACATATCTGCATTGATAAAACAAATTAACATGTCTGTTTTAACAACAAGTGAATGACAACCTTAAAGTGGTTTACATAACTGTTTTTATGTAGTTTTTTTTTTTTAGAGTTGAAGTGTTATAGGAAAAAAGTAATAAACTTTAATTTGATAAAACCATTTATAACACTAAAGTAACTTGTCCAGAGCTATTTGAAAGTTAAAAACAACATACATCATACAAACCTCAACAATGGTGACAATAAAAAAGAAATCAGCTGCATAATTTAATCATGCCGCGATGCATGCTGGGAGCCATGAATGTGTTCTGTATGCTGGCATGAAGCATGTCACCATTGTTGTGTTTCATATGCCGAATGTTGATCTCTGTGAGTGTCTAAATGACTCAAAACATGTTTTAAAGTTAACAATGACATGGTTATTGATGTGCTTACATCAACATTCAGCATCTGAAATGCAGCAACGATATTGCACATTTTTTTTTTTTTTTTGTGCTGGTTGAGTTTTATATTTCCCAATCATATTTTCTTAAATCAATTATAGAAAAAAGTTTTATAAACTACTTGAATGCAGTTATTTGTCTGCTATTAAAACACAATATGCTTTATCAGTGCAAAAATGTTTCTTTAAAACACCCACGACTGCTGCTAAAGAAATAACTCAACAAAAATCAAGGGTCAAGAGCTCAACTAAAGCAAACACTGATCTCCATGACGGTGACCTCAAACTAAACATCTAAACCTCTGTTAATTCTCAATAAGAACTGCTGTAGATGTCTGACAGAAATAAAGTCAGTCCGGTTAGTAATAAGTGAAGCTGGTAATGCTGTTTGTGGAGTTGTTTAATCAGATCTTTAGAGATTTAATGTCTTTTATCTTTAGTTCATCTAAGACTGTGGCTGAAGAAAGTTGTAGTTTGTGTTCTTATTTCTCTTTCTTTCAGTGCTTGTTCACAGCAGGTGTTTGAATGATTGAAAGAATGTTTCAGGAACATCATACTAACCTTTAAATAACATTCTACTAACATTAAGGAAACAGGACATTTTCATGTTCTTGGAATGTTACAAATCAACGTTACTAAAATGTTGAATTTTAGATCAAAATTGAGCTGAAAGAACATTTGAGGAACATTATATCTTATAAAAACGTTCCTCTAACGTCAAGAAAACTGGACGTTTTTTACGTTCCCAGAACCAACACTGAATATTTAGAGAATGTTCTTATAACAACAATCTGGGTAAGCATGGCAGCCGTTCAAAATATGTGGTAATGCTTCAGTAATCTGTTCTGTGGTGTGATGCAAACAATAGGGAACCTGAGTTGTAGAAAACCAGATGAATAGGTTCAATCTAGTAGGAAGAACTTGTAATCTAGCTTTTACTGTGAAAATTACAATGTCTTCACTAAGTGCTGTATTCTTAAGAAATGAATGAGAAACAGAGTGATCAGCAGACAGAAGACATGCAAGTTTTCCCTAAAGTTTCAGTCCCGCCCAGTTTTGTTTTTGGTGATGTTGATGTAAGTCCATGAGATGTTAATGGGTGGCTATGACCACCGTGTGTGGCTGTCGCTCTAACGTAGGTGAGGGGGTCAGTAATAATGTCCTCTGAGACTCTCTCAGTCCCAGAGTCAGACCTCGCCCACTCCAGCGATACTCCAGTTCAAACACAGAGGTTATACAGGTTCAGCCAGTCTGACCAGACACCAAAACCAGCAGAGTGGGTGTCAAGTTCACCGCTGGGTTTTCTTTTGAAGCCAAGTAAGTGAGGTTTTGATTCCCTGGCCAACGGCACCTTGCGTCTCCTTAGGTCCAGGAACAGGGAGGATCTAGCCAGCTGCCCAAGAACAAGCAGCGTAATGAAGCGAGCAGCTTTTTCTGATGGATCGTATAGCTATAAAGAAGGATTTCGAGCGTTTCTCAAAAATGCACTTGACATAAATGCGCTGAAGTGCTGAAATGTCAATGACTCACCACTGTAACCTCAACAGATCTTTATCACACTTCCTCTTTCCAGTAAGCGAAGCAGTGTATCGCTATTTCCGGTCCCATCACAACGCATGTATACATGTGTGTAGAACACCTATGTATTTCCAAACTGAGGATGTTTAGGGTAGACCGGGTACAGTTGGTACACTTTTTGCTTTTTCTGTTACCACACCAAAACTAGGGACTGAAAAGAAGTGATTTTTCATATGACATTTCCTTTACTTGTCTACTAAAATATTAATAATTATTAACATCAATAAGTAGGTCATATTTGCCAAAATTAGATCTTAAACACAAGAAGCTTTTTTTGTACCCGAGTACAGTTGAGACACCCATCCGGAATGCTGTAAAGCTGCCTAACCAGTTCTAAATACCTTTAAAAATGAGAATTCAACAGTTATTGTTTCCATTCAGTATTTTATTTGATTATTTGTTTAGTCAAAAGTAGTTAATTTGTAACACATTGCACAGTAATGGCAAACAGCGATACAATATTTAATTTCAGTTCATCATTTTAATATTAACAGTTGAAAAGTTGAGTAACAGTAAAAAACATTGAACAATTGCAAACAGCAATAATAAAACAGATAGAATCTGTTCATTTGTGATCTTACATCGTGCAACTAAACTGCATGTGCCGCAGTAGGATTCTATAGTGCGGGTACATTTGGAACATTGTGTCTCAACTACACCCCGCTGACCACTACAAACATTTCTCTAGATTTTACGATGACCTTGCATGACACAAAGTCATGCAATATGTCAGTTTTTAGAGCACAGATTAAGGTTTACGAAAATGTAAGTTTACTTTAACAGTCATGTAAGGATGAGAAGTATTCAATGTGGAAGGGACGTGGTGAAGTGAAAAAATTACCTTTCGCCGATATCTTTGGACTGGAGAAGCGCATGTACTTAAAATTTCCCACGATCGAAGAGGGCGCTAATACGCATGTGTGAAGCAAATTTCCTAGATCAGACTTGTTGCGTACGCAAGTTATTTAAGGTGTTTCAACTGTACCCCTGTACCAACTGTACCTGATCTACCCTACATCTCATATCTTCAACCTGCTGAAATGTTCCTATAAATATATTTCCCTTAAATGTGCATTCTGAATAATAAATAAATGTATTTCCCAACTAACCTGCCGCAGTCCAGTGCTCGTCTTTTTATTAACAGTGTTTTTCTCTTGCTGATCTTATTTCATACCTGTTGAATTTACATTTTTAAAATGAATTTGACTGATGAGCTCTCATGAATATTAACCATGGTTTTATTATTGAAAAAAAAATGTAATCATGTGTTTTTCGTGGGTTGATTACCACTTGTATTACCACAGTTTTACTACAAATAGTGCCATAGCTTAAAAGAATTCGGGTCTTCTCGGGTCCATTCGGAAAAAGCACATTTATTTTAAATTACCCGAGACCAATACCGAACCCGACTCGTTTCCGAGGCACTAAGTTTTGGACTCGAACCTGCTCAGATCTTGGGTTTTCAGATCCCAGTGGACCCGTGAAGACCTCTAGCTCAGGGTAAGGGCAGACCTAATGGGGCACCTTCTCAAAAAAGAAGTTAAGAAAATTCTTAAGATACATTTTAAGAAGTTCTTTTCTAAGTGCAATTGTTGACAAATTCTTAGGAAGTTCTGAAACATTTTATTAAGAGCATAATTTTTTACTTAAGAAGAAAATAAAAGGCGTTTATTTGATTGAAAGGGGGTATTGCTGAAGACTCGCTGAATGAAAAACACCTCAAAGGCCGTCACTGCCTGTAGAATGCGTCCTGTATCTGTGTGTGCTGCCTTGTTAGTTCTAGCTCACTGAGCCCCGCACATGACATGCAGGGAAAAAAAATAGTAGACAAGTACCCAGCTAAAAGAGTACACCTCAGAGATGACGTGTTTTTGTATGCAAAAACCCGGAAGCAAGTTAGCATTGTAGGACTTCCGGTTCCATCGCCCTAAAGTCTGTGGGTTTTTTGAATGGGTTTTTGCTAAATCGCCTGAAATAAGGTCTGTGGTCAACAAAGACTCTAAATATTTTCACGTTGTGATCTATGACATAAAACACACCAGTTATAACCCGCTTGTGATTTTTTAAACCTTTATTGTGTCTTAAAAACGGCGGTTGCTAACAAGTTGCTAAAAGGGACTACTTCCTTTGGCGGGGACTTTAGACGTCATCATGACAAACAGGAAATCACACTCACTAGCCCGCGTTTCAGTCTCACGTTCTTAGAAGTTTTACCTGTCAGTTAATATACATAATACAGTATATACATTATATAGTCAGTACATTATACAGTTAGTATACAATCAATAATACAGTGAAAGATAATCTTTAAAGTTTATTTGGGGCACAATGGTCAAGGATAAGAATTTATAAACACAAAATAATAAGGTTTATATAAACTAATAAAATAACAAACAAACAAAACAGATTTTACAAAAAATAAAAATATCTCAGAGCATGCATAAACAAAATCATTTTCTAACATTTTTGGACAAAACAAACAGAATTTCTCACAAAAAAGTGGATACAGATTCATACACAACACAGACCATAATCAGCAAGCATGTATTTTAAACAAAATTGCTTTTTAAATAAAGTTTGAGAAAGCTTGGTAGTGGTGACGTTGATCCGCAACCATGGTGTGCTGTAGTCCATTTGTAGCCTACGGTTAGCTTTTTATATTTGATGACTTTAATTAGGTGTCAAAATGTATAAATGATGGTGACAGAAAAAAACCAACAACAACAAAAAAAACCTCTCTCTTAATACTCAATAATACTCAGTTCCTTTAAAGCAAGCAAAATACATCAGCTGTGAAAAAAAAGAAATGCCTGGAAATCTGTTTGTAATGAATTCTATATATATAATAATCCTACAATTATTAATACTTTTTGTTTTGTCTTGTGATTTACATAACAACAAACTAAATGTAACTACTCACACATGATATTTGGTGCTGGCAGTCTAGAAATTATACTGGTTTGATCCAAAGCACTATCATAGTGTCTATTTTATTATATATTTTTAATAAATAATAATTAAAAAAATAAAACTTTTTAGCTGGTCCTCAACCCAAGCACAAGCTCAACACTTCACCACAACGGTAATCTCCAAAAAACACTAACATAACAGGAACTTTTAAACACCAACATAACATTAAACATTAAGAAGTCTTTCCATTTTCTCATCTTGCTAAAAATGCATAAAATAACACTGTCTGTGCGTTCCAAATGGGATATGTCGCCCTCCGAAGAGGAGTGAAAACAATCATGGCCACCATATTGAAGGGTCGTTCCAAACCGAAGTGCTCAAAACTGGCCACTTCAAAGGGCCATTCGGAATGAAGGATTTCGAAGGGTACAACTGATGGCCCCCATGATCCTTTGCACATGGAAGTTGTTTGGCGCCACAGAATATGTACAGCAGGCTCGGAGTTCGATTTTACCTTTAAATGTATGTATAGTATTTTTCTATACTACTGTAATATTTACGAGTTAGATTTGGTACATTATTGTGATCAAAACGACATTGTACTTCAACAAAAAACTTTACAGCTCCCTTTATCAGTCCATTCAAATGTTTAAAATACATAGACACATTATACAATATGGTGCGATAAACAAAAAAAACAAAAAAATTAAATAAATAAGCCAGCATACAAAATGTGCTATGAAGGAGCTTCGTTTGTTGATTGTCTCGTTAAGATGATGCAGAAATGCATTCCAAAAAAAAATTTTTTTTGACCCCTACACCCTTCATCCCTTCGAAGCTCTCACTCCAGAGGGTAAACCCTTTGAAGGGATTAGGGAATAGGGTTGAGCCCTTCCGAATGGAACGCAGGGTATATCTCAACATTTACTCTCCCAATTCAGCAAAAAAAGCATAATGGGAAGTAAAAGTCCTGTTTGATTGGGTTACTTGATTGAAACGTTAGTTTTTTAAATGAAAACATCAAGTGAATTCAAATGGTAACCATTTCAAGTCAATTTAGCATGAAGCAATCACATTTGAACCAGAAACAATGGTGTTAAATCAAAACGAATCGTTTAAATAAAGTAACAGCATAAAAAAAAAAAATCATACATACATACAGTGTATATCGATATATCCACATAATACATGCGTCTTCTTTGAAACACAACGTTAATCTGAAGTTAAACCTGCCTCCTGTTAGGTTTAATTTAAGCCTCAGTTTAGTCCTGGCTCTAGTAGCTCTAGTCTTCCTCCAGGAAATCAGCATATTAAACTCTGGACTAGACTAAGTCTAGGACTATTTATAACCGTGACAGAGAAAGATGATTTCTGTTAATCTGGTTTAATGGGCCATTTTATTCTAGAACTAGGCTTAATCTCTGTCTGGGAAAACGCCCCATAAAGTCAATCTGGTTAGTATTAAATGAAGCTGGTAATGCTGTATATGGAGTTGTTTAATCCTCATCTGCTGAGAGTTGTAGTTCTTGTGTTTCTCTTTCCTTCGTTGATTCATTGTTAAAAGCAGCTATCTTCAATAATGCTCAATCATCATTTAATTAATTACATAATTATCTCATTAACTCCAACACTGATTCAGTGTTACATTTAACAGCCTGTAATGTGCACTCTGAAGAGTATTCATTTCATCTGGGCTAAACCATGTGGAGTCTAGATGGGCAGGCTGGCTGAGAGACGTCCCGCCAGCGGGTTCGTGATTGCTTTAATCAAGAAATCTATTTTAAAACAGATTGCACAATAAGCACTTTAAACTACGGTGAGGTTTACTCACAAACACATCAAGAATCAGCCTATGATATCAACAATGGTGATATGCTTAATGCCACAACACATTCTTTTTTTTTTGCATGATGCACCCAGAATGCATTGTGGCATGAAGCATGTCACCGTTGTTGAGATTCATATGCTGATTCTAGATGTCTGTGTGTGAAGGAATTTGCACGAGTTTAAAAGTGTTTAGTGTACAATGTTTTTTTTTTTTTAAAGCTCATTCAGGTTTTCCTGATTAAAATGGTTTTATTGCTGTATTTTTAGAAAAGATCCAACACAAACTCATTAACCTTTTGTTTATATAAAGCTTAATCATTAGATCAGTGAATTAAGCCATTATCTAATGATTATATTCTTATCATAAAGCAGTCGAGAGCATCTGATCACATTTTTTCTTGTCTTTCTTATTATAACAAACAGCTTAAAAAACCAGAGAAAAACTAACACTAAAAAAATCAAGAGTAAAACTGCGTAACTAAAGCAAACACTGACCTTGATAATGGTGACATCAAACAAATCTATTATTTTCAACAAATCATCAACATCTAAACCTCTGTTATTTCTCAATAACAACTGTTGTAGACGCCTGACAGAAATAAAGTCAATTTGGTTAGTAATAAGTGAAGCTGGTGATGCTGTTTGTGGAATTGTTTGATCAGATCTTGAGATATTTCATGTCTTTTATCTTCAGTTGATTTCATTTAAGGCTGTGGCTGAAGTTGTAGTTCTTGTGTTTCTGCTTGTCTCTTTTTTTTTTTTTTTTTTTTTTTGTTACTGTCAGAATTTGTTCGTATTTTTACAGCAAGGTTTAGCAGTGCAGGCTGGGAATGTTAAACAGCCCAGCTAAAACTAGTTAAACTAGATAACCAGGGTTTAAATGAATAATCTTAAACTTATAAACATGTCTGAATTAATAAATGTTTAGATTTTTTTTTTTCCAGAATGTTGGAAAATGTGCCTAAAGTTTGGTCTATTATAGTTATTCACATGTTTGCATAATTTCAACAGTTATCTTGTTATAATGTTATTTTCATGATAAAAATTACTTGTCAGTGTAGTCAGGCTAAATAGGTTAAAGTTAGCAAATAATTACAAACAATTGAAACCTTCAGTTATTTCTAAGATATGTTAACTTTCAAATCATATTTTACAGTTTGCAGAAAAATATGGCAAGACCTTCAGCCTTAGAATTCTTGGACAAAGAATTGTGGTGTTGGATGGATATAAACTAGTGAAGGAGGTCTACACACAACAAGGCGATAACCTTGCTGATCGACCCACATTACCTTTAGTAAATGAGATTATTGGAGACAGAGGTCAGTTTGATATCAGAATGTTAAATTGGTGGTTTAACATTTCACCATAGATTGTCAGTAATCTATTAACTGTAAAGGGTCTGTTTTGTGAACAGGTTTAGTTGCTGCCACTGGCTATAAATGGAAGCATCAGAGGAGATTTGCACTCTCAACTCTTCGAAACTTTGGATTGGGAAAGAAAAGTTTAGAGCCATCCATCAATCTTGAGTGTTTCTTTCTGAATGGAGCCATTGCAAATGAACAAGGTATTTATCTGAAAATAATTGACAATTGCATGTTAAAATGGTAAGCAAAGCACAGGGTGATTTACAACAACCATTGTTCCAGGTCGACCATTTGACCCACGATTACTGCTGAACAACGCTGTCTCAAATGTGATCTGTGTCCTTTTGTTTGGTAATCGATTTGAATACAGTGACCATGACTTCCAGTGTCTGTTGAAGAACATCAATGAGGCTTTATATCTGGAAGGAGGCATCTGTGCTCAAGTAAACATATTCTCATTTCAACAAGTTAACTTTGCTTTCTTTCACTGCTCATCTACTTTTTGTTTTGATTTCTTTAGCTTTATAACATGTTCCCATGGCTTATGCGGCAACTGCCTGGGCCGCACAAGAAAATTATTGCCCTGTGGAAAGAAGTGATTGGCTTTGTTCGAGAGCAGGTGCATGCACACAGAGTGGATTATGATCCATTAAATCCAAGAGACTACATTGACTGCTTCCTAGCTGAGATGGAAAAGGTAAGACCTTTTCTGAGGGGGGCGTCAGTAAGTGACCTGTTACTGGAATGCTCTGGAACACTGTTAAACCTTGCCAGACTTTTTTACAGTAAAATACTGGCAACACTGTTGCAGCAATTTACTGTTGACTATACAGTTATTTACTGTAAACTACAATATATTACTATAAAGATAACCATTCACTAAATTCAAACTTGAGTTACCTCATTTCATTTGCAGAAATGGACTGTCTTTAATTGCCATTTAAATTTATAAACATAAGCACATTAAACATAATGCTGGTAATGTGAACAAATTATTATTGTAAAAAAATTTAATTAGAACTCACTAAAAACATCTTATATAGACATTGTTAATTATACAGTTAAATAAAGCAACAAACAGCAAACCATCAACAGCTTTTGATCTTCTCCTGAACTTAAGCACAGGCTCTACTCTTCAGCACAATGGTGACTCACTTTTAGTTGCCAGTATATAACTGTTTTTTTAACTTACAGTTTGTTACTATTAAAATAAATTTTCTGGGTGTGTCTTTTTATGCTGCACCTTTAACCCTTTCAACCCCACAGGAACATCCTCTAGTGTCCACATTGCAAAGAGTAAAAGTAACATTGATGCTGTATTGCAGTGAGATAATTAAGTGAATGTGTGAATACAGTGAATGATGACCGAACATTAATGATGAACACCTGCTGTTAACATGCAGAATCACTAAAAAGAAGAGGAGGAACAACAAGAACAGAAAAAAAAGAGATGAGCAGAAACACAAGAACTACAACTGTCTTAAAGCCATTACACATTATTACACGTATTACTAACCAGTTTGACTTTATTTCTACAGAAGATCTTATTGAGAATTAACAAAAGTTTAGATGTTGATGTTTAATTGAAAATGTTTGGTTTGATTTTACCATTAAGGAGATCAGCATTTTCTTTAGCTGAGATCTTGACCCTTGAGTTTTTAACATCAGTTTTTTTTTTTTTCTGGTTGTTATAACTGTTGTTGTAAACTGTATTTCTTATGGCAGAAACAATTGTGGAAAGAAAAAATTGGGCTTTGAGTGCTGAGAGTTATGTGTTGGTAAAAATACATAACTATCACATCTTTTTGTTTTTGATTCACTGTGTTTAATCCTTTGTGTTACATTGTCACCACTGTGAAACTCCAGCAAGAGTTCCAACAATACGTAACAAAGAACTTTTTTTTTTAACACCATGCAAAAAAACAACAGCGTCTACAGCATATAGACACACACAGATATCAAAAATCAGCACATCACTCTCAACAATGGTGGCAATAAAAATTCAGCCGCATAATTTATTTAAATTTGGGAGTTATGTTCTATGCTGGCACCCAGCATGCATTGCGACATTTAAACTTTTAAATGTCACCATTGTTGAGATTCATATGCTGATTGTTGATGTCTGTGTGTGTCTGTGTATACACAGCATGATTTTAAAAATTTTATAAATGATTAATTTTCTGAGATCTTACTGGAGGCTTTAAAGTCATAGAAATCAAAGATTATCTTTGATTAGATCAGCAAATCCAAGATGATTATAATGTCATCACAACACCCAGAAAATCCAGATTAATTTTTTTGTTGGCTTTTTCTTGTTATATCAAATGTGCTTTATAAACCCTCAGTTACAGTCCAGAGAAAACTAATGTCAAAGAGTCAAGAGCCCAACTAAAGCAAACACTGGTCACCACAATGGTGACTACAAACTTTATTATTTTTAATAAAACATCAACATCCAAATCTTTTGTTTCTGTTTTAATGGAAAATGGTTTGTTACTGTCAGAATTTGGTTGTATATTTACAGCAAGGTTTAACAGCTGTTAAATAATGTATGGCTATTGAATTGAATGCCTCTCATTCGTGTGGTTTAGCTTAAGGACGACACAGCCGCTGGGTTTGATTTGGAGAACTTGTTCATCTGTACTCTGGATCTGTTTGTAGCGGGAACTGAGACCACCTCCACCACTCTGTACTGGGGTCTTCTCTACATGATAAAATATCCTGAGATACAGGGTGAGCTCTTATGTGAGGAATGGCATTCATATGCACATAAAAAGTAATATACTCACACTCTGAATTTTGTCTTGGATTATCTCTACTTCTTTCATCTTCAGCCAAAGTTCAGGAGGAGATTGATCGTGTTGTGGGAGGGTCACGGCTGCCATCTTTTTCAGACAAGAACAACATGCCTTTCACTAATGCCGTCATTCATGAGATACAGAGGATTGGAAATATTATCCCAATAAATGTGGTCCGGGCTACTGTGGAAGATACTCGGATAGGAAAATACTCTATCCCAAAGGTGAGCCAAGTGATGTTTCAAGCACTATAAGAATATAAACTTAAAGTCCCCCTGTGGTAAAAGTCAAGATTTAATATTGTTTATATGTCTATGTGGTGTTTTTAATATGCTTTAAGATAAACCATGTGCAAATTCATAAGTCAACACCATTGCTGAGTATTTTTTCTTTAAAACTGTAATGATCTAAAGACGGTTTAAAAAAACTGGGTTTGAAATCGTTGGTATTTCTGATGTCACAAACTACCTTCCCACATTGCAACATTGTGTCGGCCCAGATCTGGCACATGTGGCATGATGATCTGGCCCACATGCTGCAATGAATTACGGCCCTTGTGTGGGCTGCTTCTGTTTGCCAGATCTGGGCCACAAGCAGGCCACAGCAATGCCACATGTCAGCCAAAAGTAAAGAAATAAACCTAAATTGGACCTTATCTGAGCCTCAAAATTTGTGTATATTAAATATCAAGTCATCTCAGCCTTAATAAGTCTGTTAACAAGCAGAATCACTGAAGAAATAAGAGAACAGAAAAAGAGACCAGCAGAAACACAAGAACTACAGCTGACTTCAGCCACAGCCTTGGATGAAATCAACTGAAGATGAAAGACATTAAATCTCTCAAGATCTCAACAGAGAAGGATTAAACAACTCCACAAACAGCATTACCAGCTTCACTTATTACTAACCATATTGACTTTATTTATGTTAGACATCAACAAAATTTGTTATTGAGAATTAACAGAGGTTTAACTGTTTCATTTGAAGTCACCATAATGGTGATTAGTGGTTCCATTAGTTGGGCTCTTCACTCTTATTATACATTTGTTTTTTCTGGCTGCTGTGATAGTGTGTCTGTTAAACACATTTGCAGTAGCACAGAAAGTTAAAGCAAAATGATATCAGGTGATGATGATTGTCTGTTGATTGTTTTGTGGTCATCATGAAATGGTCTGATTTTTTTTTTAATTTTAGCAATTGTGTTGTGCTTTTAATACATTTACGTTATAATCCTTGTGTTACTTCGGTGTGAGCTTCTGCAGGAATCAGAAGCTTTTAACGGACATGAGCACTAAAAATTAATTATGACGACACACACAGACATCAAGAATCAGCATATGAATCTCAACAATGGTGACAACCAGTGATGACCACAAAACAATCAACAGACCATCATCATGATGATGTTACTTTGCTTTAGCTTTCTTCACTACTACAAACTTGTTTAAAAAACACACTGTCACAACAGCCAGAAAAGACAAACATATAATAAGAGTGACGAGCCCAACTAATGGAACCACAAATCACTCCTATGGTGACTTAAAACAAACCTCTGTTAATTCTCAATAACAACTTTTGTAGATGTCTAACATTAATAAAGTCAATCTGGTTAGTAATAAGTGAAGCTGGTAATGCTGTTTGTGGAGATGTTTAATCCTTCTCTGTTGAGATCTTGAGAGATTTAATGTCTTTCATCTTGAGTTGATTTCATCCAAGGCTGTGGCTGAAGTCAGCTGTAGTTCTTGTGTTTCTGCTGGTCTCTTTTTCTGTTCTCTCCTTTTTTTCAGTGATTCTGCTTGTTAACAGTTAACAGCTTATTAAGGCTCAGATGACTCCATATTTAATATACACAGATTCTGTGGCTCAGATAAGGTCCAGTTCTGGTTTATTTCTTTGCTCTTGGCTGACATGTGGCATTGCTGTGGCCTGCTTGTGGCTCAGATCTGGCAAACAGAAACGGCCCACACAAGGGCCGTGCCATCATGCCACATGTGCCAGATGTGGGCCGGATCTGGGCCGACACAATGTTGCTATCTGGGTTGTAACCAATCACGTCAATGGGCTGGCAGACTTTAGCATATTATTAACTAAGACTGCTCTGAAGCAGTGTCAAGAGAAGCAAGGTTATCCTGGTATATTTTTCTGTTGATATGAAAAATCAGGTAGATTTATTAATAAGTGGGTGTATGATGTATATTACAATGTTATGGTGAATTATATGTCTTTCTCCATCGACGTTCTGAGTTCAAAGCGTTTCTTAGGATATGCTGATTTTCAGAAGGCAGCTGTCTGACACATTATTAGCTATTTGATAACATAGTCAAGCAAAAGGCTAATCATATTAATTGCAGTTTTGTGTAAAAAACGATACCATTGTGCAGCATTTACCTCAGTAAGTTGAACGTGTAGATCTCTAAGCTTGTGCGAGTGAGTGGAGGTAGGGATAATTAGCATATTCATAGATTAGTGAAAAAACATATAAATATGTAATTTTCATGATCAAAGGTGAGTTTTAAGGGATAAAATTATTGAGTACAGGGGGACTTTAAGCGAAACCTGTTAGTTTAAGCAAAGTAATGCCAAGTTTACACTACAGGATTTTAAGCCCGATTTGCAAGTTAAGGAGCGCGCCGACAAGTCGGGATGTGATTGGGGGAAAATCAGCGAGTGATCGACGCTTGGCAATCTTTTTGTATGAACTACTCAATGACGTATTAAAGAGTCTCGCTGACGCGTTGCAGACACCTCGCAGACGCCAGACAAATATCTAGCATGCTAAATATCTGGAGCTGTCGACCAACTTGATATCCTGTGGTGGAATCCCAAGTCTGCCAGAAATTAAAAATAAATAAATACATAAATAAATATACAAAGAAATGTAAAAAAGCAAAAATAAATAAATAAATATATTGGGATTTGGGATTCCATACACGTGTCGTGACGCAACAGCCAATGAAATATACACTGATGTCTATGGAAGCAGCAATAACAATCCATTTAAATATAATTTGCTGAAGTTTATTCATATCAGATACACATTGTATAAGTAACTATAAAGCTCACTCACTCACATTTCGGGACAAATGGATGAATTCACATTATATTTTAAGATCAAGGTCATTATATAGGTTTTTAAATGACAAAACACTCACTTGCACATATTTGAGAATCGGAATATCAGATAGTTGATGACATGGTGAGAAAAGCAATACATCTGTCATACAGTGTGGCCGGTTGGCACGTGACAAGCATGACCCATCGTCATGGAAACAATAAAAGAAAACGTTCTAAAATAACAGTCGCCTTAACTCTGGGAGGTCAGCCAGGATGATTTAAACTTCTGTGTGAAAGGGTTATTTTAATTCTAATGGAATTTATTTCAAAATTTAATCTAATTTCCTTTCAACATCCATTTTCAAATAACGTTGTTGGGTGACAGTTGTCGTCAGCTCATGTAGTGTGTAACCTCCTGTTGCAGATCATTTACGTAGTGTCACGTAGTGTGAACACCACAATGACTTCAAGACTCCACAGCAAGTCACGTAGTCTGAACAGCACAGCACAATCTGCCAACGTTTAAAGTCCCGTAGTGAAAACTTGGCTTAAGAGTAGTGTGTATAATTTTACTCTTGTTAAGCCTCTTGTGGTTCTGCAGGGCACAATAGTGACTGGCAGTTTGACATCAGTGCTGTTTGATGAGTCAGAGTGGGAGACACCTCACTCTTTTTATCCAGGTCACTTCCTGGATGCTGAGGGAAATTTCAGGAAGAGAGATGCCTTTTTACCTTTTTCTCTAGGTATTGGCAAACTGTGTTTCCATGAAAATAATCCAAATATATACATTGACAATGCTGTACAAGCCCCCCACCCATTATGATTACCTGTCATTTCTCTGATTTTCAGGAAAGAGAGTGTGTCTTGGGGAGCAGCTGGCACGGATGGAGCTGTTCCTGTTTTTCTCCAGTCTGCTGCAGCACTTCACTTTATTTTCACCAGCGGGTGTGGAGCCCAATTTGGATTTTAAACTGGGGGTCACTCATTGTCCCCAACCATATGAATTGTGTGCAGTGCCACGCTAAGATAAGCAACATACGTGCGTTTTTTTTTTTTTTTTTTTGGATTAGGATTTTTATGTTGCTTCCTGTCCTGAGTGCCATGTTGTAGTTCTTTGTAGTTTTTTCCTGTTGATTAGTCTTCCCAGGTGAATCTCGTCAGGTGTTGTCATTTCAAAACTACTGTAATTATGACATAGCGTGAATGCAGCATATGATTTAATTAAATAAATGTGATCGAGTAATTAATAATTAATGTCTTGTTTTGGTCTTGTTTTGGTCTTGTTCATACATCGTTTTATTTTCAAGTTCAGGTTCATGTTTTCATTGCTATGTTTTGCCATGTGCTCCCTGTTGTCATATGTTTCCTCATGTTGTCCTCATGTGATCATGTCATGTGGTTTATTGTTTTCATGTGTTATGTTGTCATTAGGCTTGTTCAAGATGCATCAGCTCTGCACAGACCGATCAGCGTATGAAATCAAAGTACCACGAGAGCGTTTGGTGAGCAAATGACTCCTTATGCTTTTAAATCGCTCTTGCAGTACTTTGATGTCATTCACTGATCAGTCTACGCAGCGCCAATGCATCTCGAACAAG
The DNA here is from genome assembly GCA_037101425.1 of Elopichthys bambusa. Lineage (NCBI taxonomy): Eukaryota > Metazoa > Chordata > Actinopteri > Cypriniformes > Xenocyprididae > Elopichthys > Elopichthys bambusa. The sequence goes on from CM074436.1 coordinate 33,933,024, forward strand.
CCTAATGGTTGATTTAGTCATGTGGTTTCTCAGTTCTGTTCTGTCTATAAGCTTGTTCGACTTTATGCAGCGCTGCACAGACCGATCGTGGCTGACTTGAAGCAGTGCATGCTGATCAAAAATTTTGTCCGACTTGAGACAGCGCAGACACCATGCGACTGTGACGTATGACCGTGAGAGCGATTTGAGAGCAGCCGCCTGAGTCAGCCAGCGCAGTTTCTCAAGAACAGCTGCACAAGCTCTGATGACGACACAGCTGTTTCACGATTGGCCGGATTCACTGCATGACAACGATCACGTGTGTTTCGTCTGCTCACATCATGTCTACCAAGCCTGAGACTGTTCATGTCATGTCTGCCAAGCCAAAACCTGTTCACGTCATGCCTGCCATGCCAGAGCCTGCTAAGCCAGAGCCTGTTCACATCATGCCTGCCAAGCCTGAGTGTTAACGTCATGCCTGCTAAGCCAGAATCTGCTCACATCATGTCTACCATGCCTGAGCCTGTTCACGTCATGTCTGCCAAGCCTGAGTCTGTTAACGTCATGCCTGCTAAGCCAGAGTCTGCTCACATCATGTCTACCAAGCCTGAGCCTGTTCACGTCATGTCTGCCAAGCCTGAGCCTGTTCACATCATGTCTGCCAAGCCAGAGCCTGTTCACGTCATGCCTGCTAAGCTAGAGGCTGTTCACGTCATGTCTGCCAAGTCTGAGTCTGTTCACATCATGCCTGCGTCGTAAGCCTGTGTCTTATGACAAGATGGCTGCCACCCCTAAGCCCTCGGAAAAGATGGCTGCCACGCCTGAGTCCTCAGACAAGATGGCTACCTCATCTTAGCCCTCGGACAAGATGGCTGCCTTGTCTTAGCCCAAGGACAAGATGGCTGCCACCCTCAGCCAAAATGGCCGCCACGCCTGAGCCCTCAGCCAAGATGGCCACAACACCAAAGCCTTGCCATGCCTCGTCATGCGTGCCGCATTGCAGAGCTAGTGCAGGAGCATTTATGGTTAAAATGTACACTTTTAATTTTTTTTTAAATGACTGATCGTTTCGCTAGACAAGACCCTTATTCCTCGGCTGGGATTGTGTAGAGCCATTTGAAGCAATTTGGACCTTCAACCCGATGTACTCCAGTGAAGTCCACTATATTGAGAAAAATCCTGGAATGTTTTTCTTCAAAAACCTTAATTCCTTTTCGACTGAAGAAATAAAGACATAAACATCTTGGATGACATGTGGTGAGTAAATTATCAGGACATTTTAATTCTGAAGCTTTACTCAGGACCATACCAGAAGCCCTCACCTGCCATGCTCTGTTAGATCTTCCTGTTTATCAGAACAAGGAAACACTCAGGGCTAAAGTAATTGAAGCCATCAACCACAAGAGGGGGTTCTGGGAAGAGTGAGACAGATGCTGGAGTTCTGAGATCATCTGTAGACACAAGTCACAGATCTAATAACTTGATACTTGATCCATAAGTAAGGCATTAACTGTGTCTTGAACACTGGGGGACCAAACTATTTTAGAGGGATATTTAATCAAAGTATTTGAAAGGGATATAAGGTAATTAAGAAAAAGAAGAACTCTAAAAGAACTAGAATTTACTTGAACTATTTGCAAATAATATTTTATTATTATTAATAATTTTATTTTAAATATGCACATTCACTCTTACTTGTATGCCTAATATGTCAAAATGGCTCTGTTAATATTTTTTGTCTCATCACATTCAGTAATGAATTACATGATTCACATAAATGACATAAAACCTGAGATGGTGGAATCACTGGGTTTGTAAAAGCCCATGTTCAACGATCAGTTCTTGCTGTAATATGTGGGAAAAGCAGAAAAATGTTTTGTGGTTACAAAGCAATTTTTTGATAACAAAGTTTACATTTAAATCCACAAACAGATTCCAGCACTTTAACACTAGAGTCGAAGTGGTTTATTTTCCAAATGTACTGTTATGTAATGCGTTGTATTTATGAACTTACCTTTTTTTTTAAATGTCTTATTGATAAAATTATTTAATTTTATTTATTTATATGTATGTATTTATTTACATTTTTTATAAACCCAAGATTATAGCACAGATTTTATCTTGTCTGGTCAGGCTTAAATAATGATAAAAAACTTAAAGCTAAATGTTTAAAAAAATACATCTAAAATCAAGTCAGTCTCCAACACTGCATAATAAAAATTTACACATCAGGAACGCGTACAAAAAGATAAAACTATACTCAATGTCGCCCTCTATTGACTGTAGCGCTAATAGTACCAAGTATGGCTCTGGGCTGGTTGACAGGAGTCACGTGGTCAGTGACGCCGTAATCTGAGTCGTAACTTCCTTGTTTTTGTCGGAACCATTAAACTGAAACCATTTCAGTTATATACGGACAAATAAACAGGAGACGAAATGCATTTTACCAGGTAACACTATCTGCTACCTAAGAACATGTTTGTTTTTGTTTTGTGTCAGTTAGAGAACTGCATTTGCGTGATAGAAAATGACAGTTTGGTGAGTGTCAGTGCGCTGTTATGTGTCAGTTTGCCCTGACATTATCCTGAATATTAGTATTGAGCTACTGAATTTAACGCATAGACAGTCTGATTAGAAAGCATTAATGTCTGCAGTAAATGAACTACAGTTTGTCTTGACTGACACGAAGACACGAAACTGAAATATGTCAGGATTGTTCTTACAGGCCGAACTCATCTTGGACAGATTGTACCCACATATGGAAGATTTTGTTTCGTGTTTCTAAACCTAGTGCGCTACCAACCTAGAGAACAGTTCTAGACATTATAGGCACTTTCAATTAGAACGTTCGAAAAGCACTGTTGACGTCCATAAATCGCACCAGTAATACGCAAAAAGTCTAACGTTCGTAACGCCCAATAATTTATTAGAATATTTTGGAACGCGCCTAGATGCCCTAACATTTAATTCTAACGTGCGGGATTTGTCAATGATGCTCAAAAATTTGATTCGAATGTTCAGAACACGCCTATGATTCCCCGGACATTAGATTCGAATGTTTGGAACCCATTTATAATGCTCCAAAATTTGGTACCTTTGCCATAAATTCATTTTGAACGTGCAGCATGGAACATGACAGTGATGCTTCAGAATTCGAATGAAACTTTCAGAACGTGTCAGTAATGCACATAAAGTCGAACGTTTGGAACGAGAATATATCTTCTAATTTAATTTAAGTTCGAATTTAATATGATATTTTGAGACACGTTTAAGATGCCCCATCAGTAAGATTTGAACGTTTGAAATTTGATGACGATACTCAAAAATTACATTTGAATGTTCAGGATATGCCTATGATTCTGCAGAAATTAGATTCGAACTTTCGGAACCAACTTAATGCCCATAAAGTTGAACTTTCGATTCGAAATTTGAACAAAAATGGAATAAATGGAACATGTCACTTGATTCAAACTTTGGAACGTGCCAAGTGCATTAAATAATTTTGATTGCCATTATTTTATATTTCTAGTAAATATATAATATATATATAAAATCGCTCTTCCCAGTATGTTCTGAATGCATGTAGGTGGGTTTAATCAAATAATAATTTTCCCCTACCTAGACATACATGCCCGATTTTATTAGTACATGTTTCACATAGTGAATTGTAGGTTTTGTAAGAGTTAGGTGGATGGATTAGTAAATCTATGATTTTATTTAACCAGAATAACCACATCAGGTTGTTTATGATCTGCATTCTAGTCTCAAGTGCCTGGCCCTCCACACGAGCTGTCATTTACACACACGCTGCCCAATATGGGAACAGGAATGGGGCGTGACCTCTTCCCTTCTACTAAGTTCTCTCCTATTTGCTTCCCAGTATCTTATGCCAGACTTTTTTTCTGTTTCAGATTTGTCATTTCCAGACGGAGGCGGCAAGGCGGTACAGCCTAGGAGCTCTCCCTTATTCCAGATCCTTCCATCTGTCTCTCTCTTTATGTGTGAATCATGATGCTGTGCTGGGGAAGCAGTGCCTCGGGTCAGCTGGGCATCGGTGCGTCAGAGGCGTCTGTCTTTGAGCCCAGGAGCTGTTGCATGTTCGATGGGAGGGGTCTTAAAGAAGTGGCATGTGGCAGCCACCACTCGCTCTTCCTGTTGCATGATGGGAGCGTATACACCTGTGGCTCCAACAGCAGCGGTCAGCTGGGCCATGACAAGCGAGGATGCAGGCCAGGTAACTGACATAAACTGAATTTCAACATACAGTACAGCATGATTCATGACAGTGATGCTGCAGAATTTGAATCAAACTTTCAGAACACGTCAGTAATGCACAAAAAGTTGTTCAGGATGCTCTTGTCTCTCCAGAAGATTTATATTATATAACACGCCTGTGATGTCCCATCAATTAGATTTGGATGTTTGGAATTTGTTGATGATGCTCAAAAATTAGGGCGTTTTCACACCTATGGACTGTTTGTTTTGTTCTGAAACGGGGACTAAATTTGTTACAGTGTTGCATTTCCTTCTTGGTTCGGTTCGCAACACAAGGCAACATTTCACAAGGCCACATTTCAAAGTGTACCAAAATGTGTTTATGCAAGTCACCTGTGAGTACATCTGTCCTCTTTTTGGTCAGAGTTCTCTCAGCACCATCCATCAAAATGATCGACATGTAGCCGTCATTCCTGCTGTTAAATTATATACTACATTCGTATTAATACTGCGGCAAATTCAAGTGTGCTCTTTCTTGATCTCCCAGTGCTGTCTAGTATCATATATGGCGACCATATATGAATGTTATAATGCAGGTAGAGCAGGAATCAAGGCTTCGTTGGGGCAGCATTCTTGCACGAAGCACAATTACACAACATTTTAAGACCAAGAGACGCACTTTGGTTTTCGACTACGGTAACTAATGTGCTTACTCACAGAATCAGACACTATTGCATTTATATAAAATATTTCCCATTATGAATTATGATATTGTTTGGTTCGTTGGTCCGTTGGGTTGGTTTGCTTTCACATCTCTCTTGTCTCGGTACGCTTTTTTGATCTGCTTTTGGTGCACACCCGAATGCGATTGCTGCATTCATACCTGCCCAAATGAACTGCACCAAGTGGGACAATGAACTCTAGTGCGGTTCAACCGAACTAAATGAGGCAGGTGTGAAGGCACCTTTAGATTCGAATATTCATATCATGCCTACTGTTTCACAGAAATTAGATTCAAACATTTCTAACGTATTTATAATGCTTCAAAATGTAATTCTCATGTTCAGAATGTACCTTTACCATGAATTTATTTTGAACATACAGCATATAATTTGGCAGCGATGCTCCAGAATTCCATTCAAGCTTTCAAAATGTTGAATGTTCAGAATGCATATATGTCTTCAAAAATTGAGTATGATATTTCAGGATGCATTGATTATGCATCAACAATTCATACATGTTACAGTTTTGAAACATGGCACTGATGCTCCAGATGCGCCTGTGATGCCCCACCAATTAGATTGTAATGTTCAGAATTTGTTGATAATGCTCAAAAGTTTTGGTACACACCTAAAATCGAAATCTGAATTGACATTATTCTCAGAAATAAGGCAACAAACTAATCATGTGGCCTGGATACAAAAACATTACTTGCTTGATCATGCTATTATTATTATTGTGTTACAGTGTATTAACAGTCAGTGATGACAGCTGATCTTGTTTTATCCAGCATGCATTGGGACTCGCCAGTCTAGGGTTGTTAATCCGGTTTATAAGAAAACAATTCCAAGCAGCAGACGGTCTCTCGCATGTCTGTGCTAATGAGATCGCACCATTTGTTCATTACAAGGCCCTGTTATGTGAATTGGTATAAGGGACATGTAAAAGATGTCAAGAAAATAGTCTCCTTCCAAAATGATAAATCAGAAAATAACCCAACAAGAAGCACTACTGCTTTATTAAATGTATTCAAGTCATTGTATGTCCAGCGCAGAAACCAGATACAGATTCAAGAAACTGTATATGAATCTTAATGTGTAGAATGATACATATTTTGTCTCTAAAAGGGTTGCATTGATTGTAGAAATACATACTGGTGAGGTTTTGTTCTTTATTTTTCAAATAGCTGTGTTGCTATGACTTACTGTAAATTCATAAAATTCTTAACAGATGTTGAGCCATTTATTTTGTCCATCAAGACTGCAGCTTGTAGAGATTCAGATGATTTTGATGTTACAATGAAAAGCTTTTACGAGGAACGTGTTTTCCGAATGACCTAAATTGTTTTAAAAAATGAAAGTTTTTTTCTGATGCTGTTTTGGTTAAGTAGGCATTCAGTTTCATCTCACCACATTCACATGCCAAAAGTGTTTGGTTTTTTGTGGTTTCCTTTAAGCCACTGCTGTATTGCTGACATCTTGATGAGAAGATAAAAGATTGCATGTGACATTGTTTTCATGCCACACAACCTAGAAGATATGGTTATTTCATGTTAGTTAATACATTAACTAATGTTTAACTAATGAACCTTACTGTAAAGTGTTACTGTCTCTTATTCTCACCAAGACTGCATTTATTTGATCAGAAATACAGTTAAAACAATAATATTGTGAAATATTATTATAATTTAAAATAACTGTTTTCTATTTGAATATATTTTCCAAAGTAATTTATTCCTGTGATGTCAAAGGTTAATTTTCAGCATTATTACTCCAGTCTTCAGTCACATGATCCTTCAGAAATCACTCTAATATGCTGATTTGCTGCTCAAGAAACAATTCTGATTATTATCAATGTTGAAAACGGTTGTGCTGCTTCATATTTTTGTGGAAACCCTCTATTTCATGATTCTGTGATGAATAGAAAGCTCAAAAGAACAGCCTTTATTTGTAATTGAAATCTTTATATACAAACATTATAAATGTCACATTTGATTAATTTAAAGCATCCTTGCTGAATAAAAATATTTATTTTAAAAAAATAACTTTTGAATGGTAGTGTACAGGGAATTCTGATATTTTAATATGTCAAAAACAATGTAGCAATTACAAACATTTTATTGCACAAAGCAGTACCTGCTAAATTCACAAGGCCGGAGTGTGATCCATATGGATTGTGTTTTCATCTAATGAATTTGTTTGTGTGTGTCTCTCATAGAGCTGGTTGGGGCTCTAGATGCTCAGAAGATAGCTGGCGTGTCATGTGGTCAGGCTCACTCTCTGGCGGTGAATGAGCAGGGGCAGGTGTTTGCCTGGGGTGCTGGAGAAGGAGGGCAGCTCGGTCTAGGTACGGCTGAAGAGGCGGTTCGCGTGCCCAGGTAAAACATCACTTTTTAAAGCCAAGTTTTCATAAATGAATAAGAATATTATTATTAAGAACAGTCCGACTAAAACACCTAATACAAAGTCCATTGTGAAGCACATGCGCTGTCGAAAACAGAGTTTTCTTGAAAAATGTTTAAATATGGTGATCTGCAAATTAAAGCGATACTCCACATAAAAATGAGAATTCTCTCATTTACTCACCCTCATGCGATCCCTGATGTATATGACTTTCTTTCTTCAGATAAACACAAGCAAAGATTTTTAGGAAAATAATCTGTCTCCGTAGTCCAGATAATGCAAGTGAATGGGTTCCGATCGTGACGGTAATCCATGCGACCCCAGTGGATGAATTAATGGCTGCATCTGAAATCGCATATTTCCCTACTATATAGTAGGTGAAAAACAGTATGTGACAAAAGAAGTATGTTCTCACAGTACTCATAAAAGAGTAGGCAAAAAGTACCCGGATGACCTATTACTTCTGGAGAGATTCTGAAGTGCGCATATGATGGACACTTTACTGTCCCATGAGGCCACGGGAGAGGATTTGTGAATGGCGTTGAAATGAACTGATGCTGGTCGGTCACATGATAATGACAGCATGGCAGATGTAGTACGTCCAGATTACATTCATACTATATAGAACCACTACTTTTTTAGTGGTCGTGAAGTAATTACTTATTCAAAATAAGTACAGACTCAAGACAGTATTTCAGATGCATCCATTGTCTTATGAAACGAACGATAGGTGTCTGCTTCCGGTCTATTGACGTGACGTAATTGCATTGTGAAGTTTGTGTGAGAAGTACAATCGCAGAGGACCACCATTTTACACAAACTTGACGCAATTATGTCATGCTTCACTATGCCCCCTAGTGATTGTGCTTGTATGACCTTTCGTTTGCTTCAGAAGATATTGATTTATTCTCTGGGGTCATATGGATTACTACAGTCACGATTACTGTGTGTGGTTTTTTTTAAGCATCAAACAAGCAGCACCCATTCACTTACATTATATGCACTCACAGAGATGGATTATTTTCCTTTATTTGTTATTATCTGATGAAAGAAAGTCATATATATTGAGGATGGCATGAAGTTGAGCGAACAATGAAAGAATTTTCATTTTTGTGTGAACTTTCCCTTTAATGCACATCTTGTTTTTTTATGTGCGCTGCATCAGAACCAACATTTAAGTCTCAAACATTGTGATGCTTTGTTTCCTGTCATTTTGATTTCAGTGCAAATGCATTTATACATTAACATTAGCAATTACACCCTTTTTTGTGGTATATATACTTTTTCATATTCGACTTCCTTTGCATTGTGAAGGCTGCTCTAGATAGGGGAATCTAACTGGCTCCTAACCTCGTGAGGGGGTCTCTGCATGGGGCCTTCCTCACCGCATGGGTCTCCGTAATGCAAGTGATTTAGACTTAATGATAGTTATAATGTGCTATTACTGAAAGCTCTTCTGTTCTGTTGTGGATTAGATGTTTGCTCTAGTATTGCTGAATAAACCATAACAGTTTCCTGACAGATACTTGAATGAGATCATCACTTGTCATCTCGGTTATTTGAATAACTTCACAAGTATATACAACTAGAGTGGGTTTATGATTGAGGCTTATTTATTTGCTTTATTTATAAGACCACTGGGATTCGACTGTGAGATTCCTGGCCAGTCAATAAATCAGGAATTTCTTTATTAAATATTTGGATGCGTTGATAATGCTTTCAGCTGCCAATAATAGTTCAGTACTCTCAGCTCAGTTCAACCAGATGTAGCCCTTTCCTGCATAACACTCACTGGTCAACCTGCTACCTTTGACCCCTTCCCAAAAGTCTATATGTCTGTCCTATTTATATGCCTTCAACAATTCAAATTGGCTGAGAAAGTGTATCTAATTTGCACAGATGTGTAACTCTCTCAAAATACATCATTTGATTATTATATAAAATATATAATTATTTTATAATTAAAAAAAAAACATTTGGAATGAATATTTCTGTTTAGAAGTAAAAAAAAAAAAAAAAAAAATCCTTGAATTCAATTTAATTGAGTTGCAATTTCATAATTAATAATCAAAGTGTCAAATCCATTCCATAGAATTTCACAGATTTCCACCCAAAGTTAGTGCAGAAAATGAAAAAAAAAATCACATTCCATGTGAACCTAGTCATCAATTATATATGGTGAATGGTTGTTATTCTCCAACATCAAAGTTAAAATGGAGTTGCATTAACCAAGTAAATTTGTTTGGAGATGTAGTCCAGAACTTGTCTTCTTAAATAAGTTTCTGTATTTTTTCTATATCCCTTTTTATTTTTATTTCTTTAGGTTGATTAAAAAGTTGTGCGAACATCGAATCTCACAAGTAATGTGTGGCAACCAACACTGTATAGCACTTTCAAAAGGTAAGAGCAGATGTTGTATCAGTCGTTTTTCTTTTCTGTTGTACTTCTGCTGTATCCTGATTCCTGCTGTCCTCCTCTTCTCAGATGGTCAGTTGTTCGTATGGGGAGAGAACTCCAGTGGTCAGCTGGGTTTAGGGAAGGGAGAGCCGAGCACTCTGTCTCCTCAACCGCTCAAATCTCTGTGTGGGATCCCACTAGCTCAGATCAGCGCTGGAGGAGACCACAGCTTCGCCTTGTCCCTCTCTGGAGCTGTGTTTGGCTGGGGGAAGAACAGCGCTGGACAACTAGGCCTCAATGATGAGCAAGGTAAAACTGGTCTAGTGGTTAAAAATCTGGTCTGCGAACCAAGAGGTTGTTGGTTTGAATTCTGCAACAGACTATTCTTGAAACTTTTATACCCTTCAGCAAGGTGCCAAAAGGTTTGGTTTGTCAGTCCAAACTGAATATGATTAAAGAGGACCTATTATGCCTTTTCACTCTCTTTAGTGTGTAATGTTGCTGTTTGAGCATTAAAAAGGTCTGCAAAGTCACTCCAAAGGGAGTTATTCTCTATATCAGTGTCACTGTTTCTGAGCTCCCTGGAACGCCTCAATTGTAGTCTTGAGTTTTCTTCCAGGAACAAACACGTCACAATATTCATCATTTAAATAATTCCTGTCTAAGGCGTATGCAAATAAAGGGGTGAGACATGGTTTAGTTAGTAGTAAGTTGAATCTCACAGTTATGTTAAGGGGCATGACATTTCCCAAATATGTTTGAAGCGGTTGACCAATCCCAGCACACTGGTCCAGCCGACCAATCAGAGCACATTGTGCTTTTGAGGAGGGGCTTCATAGAGACAGGAACTAAACAGAGTGTTACTGACAGACTGGGAAGAGAGGTGCTGCAACAATGTCTAATATGTGAAAAATAATGTTTTTTGAACATTCAAGCATGAAAACCTATTCTAGTAGACCCCAAAAACAAAATCGAGACTTAATATGGCATAATATGGCCTCTTTAATAGACTGACTTTATGTTGCCTGATATTTTTGTCTGTAATCTCATAGACCGGGCTGTTCCCTGCCACATCAAGTTCCTGCGGTCACAGAAGGTGGTGTACATCAGCTGTGGAGGGGAACACACTGCTGCCTTGACAAAGGTATTGATCATACAGCCGAAGTATAGCAGTATGCTGAAAAACAATCATTTTTAAAACAATTTTTAAAATATTTTATTTAAATTATTTTTATTTAAAAGTTTGAAAGACAAATTGCTAGTTATTTGAACAGTCCATTTAAATTATTTTTTAATCTTTTTTTTAATGAATGCTGCTAAGAATTTCTGTTGAACTAGCTTAATAAAAGTTGTTTGATTTAATTTTCAATCTGAAGCATTGAAGCGTTGCTGTTTATACCGGGTTTGTTTAAGGAAGGGGGTCTGTTCACATTTGGAAACGGTTCAAGAGGACAGCTGGGCCACGATTCCACCAACAATGAGCCTCTTCCACGCAGAGTTATGGAGCTCATGGGCACTGAGGTGTCTCAGATCGCTTGTGGGCGGTAAGTATATGTACTAGACAAGATGCACATTCTGTGTCCATCTGTTTCAGAATGATGTGCTGTTTTTCTTTGAAAGTGTTAGCTTTCGTTTGTGTCCTAAAATATACTGACACTGTATGGATAATGCACATATTTTTTTTTGTATTTTTGAGTAGCTAATGTGTATTAATTACAGTGTCGTTCAAAAGTTTGGGGTCATCAAGATTTTTTTGAAAGAAATTAATACTTTTATTAAGCAAGGATGCATTAAACTGATCAAAAGTGATAGGCAATACATTTATAATGTTATAAAAGATTTCTATTTCAAATAAATGCTGTTCTTTTGAACTTTCTATTTATCAAGCATCTTGAAAAAAATATATCATGGTTTCCACAAAAATATTAAGCAGCACAACTGTTTTCAACATTGATAATAATAACAATAATTACATTCTAAAATATATTCAAATAGAAAACTGTTATTTTAAATTGTAATAATATTTCACTTTTTTTTTTACAATTACAGTATTTCACAGTACTTATTTACTGTATTTTTAATCAGATAAATGAAGCCTTGAGCATAAGAGACTTTCAAAAACATTACAAAATCTTACGAACCCCAAACTTTTAAACAGTAGTGTACATTATTCAATTCGAAAAAGCATAAATTAAAAATAAATTAATGTACATTAAATTGTATTATATCATACACCCTGATCTCTGGAAGTCAACATCCATTGAAAAAACATATATGTTAACCATTAGTATAGATAATGAATCAATTTAAATGAATTAAACTATTGTATGCTGCCACAAATTTGCAGGAGCAAAAATATGGATTAGAAGCATAAAAGATGTTTTAAATCGAGTATGTAGTCATTCTGTAGATGCTTTTATCCATGACTTGCATTGCACTTATTACAGGGTCATTTCTTTACAAATACTATTTATACTCCTCCATAAACTTATTATCACTCAGTTGCACCTCATATCTCAAGCGCTGTGCAACATGCATGCAATAGTTCTTCTGGTTTAATCTCGTTTTGTGCATGCAGTCATCAGAAAAGAATGAGATGGGATATTTTCTCTGTGTGTACGTCACAGGCACCACACCCTGGCATTCGTGCCCTCTACGGGCCTGGTTTATGCTTTCGGCTGCAACACTCAGGGCCAGCTGGGCACAGGCCTCAGAGGAAATGCAAAGAGCCCACTTCCTGTCAGAAACATCCAACCCCTGTGCATTGGAAATACATACACAAGTATGTACATATGATTATCAGGCCATTGTGGAACATTCTGTATGGATTAAATAAATAATTTAATAAGTGATAACAAGCTAAATGTTAATGACAACTTACCTCTAACTGGAGTGACAGGAATAGACAGATATTAATAGAACAGGATCTGTAGTTTGCTTTGTGATGCGTCTGATTGCTGAATCTTCAAAAGCTATGTTTGAATGTGTAAAAATAGTAATAATTTGTAAATTATTTTTTTCTCCCTCAAGTTCCTCTCATATGTAAGCAAATATTTTTGAAATTTGTTTTACCACAGGCATGCATTTTGCAGAAATGTGCCTTGTATAAATTCTAGCTTCTCTTCTCTAAAAACACATTGTTTATTAAAAACATCTTGGGGTCTCTTTGCAAATGATTCTTCATGTTCTTTTATGTAACTATAAAAGGAACCATTCTATATGTTCTTTTTCTACAGAAGCCGAGCGCTACACCGTCAGTAAAATTCACAGTGGAGGTGATCACAATTTCCTGTTGTTGTCTGCCAAGGAGGTAACCTTGCTGCTTTTCACTTGTAGTATCATCAGAGCTGTCATCAATGTATTCCTCAATATCTTCTCATGAACTGAGTATAGTTTGTACCTGCTCATACAGTTGCCTTTTATGTGATGTATTTGATGTTTATTTGATCAATTTTATCTGCAAGTTTGGTCAGTACCTACTGTTATCCACATGGTGGCGCCGATACATCAATATAATGGTTTTTGGGATCAACATAAAGACTGATGCCTGCCCTGCCCTGTTTTGTTTTATTAAATTAGTTTCTGTGTAAGACAATTAGGAATTTGCCCAATTAACAAGGAGTAAATTTTGCCCCGGGGTCATAATATTACATTTCTAAGTGTGTGCGTTTGTGTGTTTGAGAACAGGGTTTATCTTGTCCTGAGGATTTCCGCATCATAAATACCACCAAAAGCATCGCTCTGATTAATTCTGAGAGTCTGGACAGCTGGAGGATGAAGCTCCATGACAACAGTGATTCAAGCATCACCAAGTGAGTGTATGACTTCATCCAGTTTACAGTTATGATAGAGGCCTTACAGAAATATTCAACTTTTGTAACGTATTATCATTTATAAGGCGAAATTATCTGCATTTTAAAGGATTTAACTTTAAATAAGACACACTACCATTCAGTCAATAATATTTTTTTTAATGTTTTTGAACAATGTCTCTTCTGCTCACCGAGGCTGCATTTTATTTGATAAAAATACAGTAAAAACAGTAATATTGTGAAATATTATTACAATTTAAAATAACGGTTTTCTATTTAAATACACAGTATATTTTCAAATGTAATTTATTCCAGTGATGCAAAACTGAATTTTCAGCATCATTACTCCAGTCTTCAGTGTCACATGATCCTTCAGAAATCATTCTGATATGATGATTTGATGCTCAAGAAACATTTAAGATTATTATTCAGTGTTAAAAACAGTTGTGCTGCTTCATATTTTTATGGAAACCATGATACTTTTTTTTTTTTTTTTAGGATACTTTGATGTATAGAAAGTAAAAAAAAACAATAACAAAAAAAAACAGATTAGTTATTTTTTCCCCAGCCATGAAATAAAAATAAATTATATATACATGAAGCAGCACATTTGCTTATCTGCTTGACATTAACTTTTTTGCTCAACAGCCACTGTGGCTAGTGGTTTTCCAAAGGTACTAGCCACTCAGCATTTTCACTGGCCACAATTTTGACATCGATACAGTGGGAAAAACTACCATATAGATATTTTTATTTCTCTTAATTTGGTGGCAGTTATATTAGTCTGCTGTCACTTTAAGACCTGACACATGAATCCATCAATTATACTGTTACACATGCGTTAAAACATAACGTCTGTGTTTACATGAATACTCGCCAAGAACGGCATTTTGACATTGTTTTCTGTGTATTTGATTGTTTAAGCACTATAAGCAGTGAAAAACAACTCAATTTAGTACTGAGAGACAGCTTTATGCTCGCGCACTTTGGGTGTAAGCACAAAATCTGCAAAAAGACTAAATTTATGCGCAATACATTCAAACCCACACTGAAATTACAGCCCTGTAACACCAACACTATTCACCTGGAGCAAATGAAATGAGTGAGTGAGAAGAGGCGGGGTTGTGTGTCAACTCACTGTCGGAGAGATTAGAGAGCGAGCGCGTGCAGCTGGTATCATTTATCTATTCTGTAAAAAAAATGAGTATTGGAAGCGTTTCAGATATTCAGTATCGATATGTATCGAAAATCAATATTTTTGACAGCATGCTCTTAGTTTATTATTTCAGATGCCTTTTTCAAGACTACAAGTGAAAAATGTATATATAGACTATATATAAAATGCATCCCGCCGAAGTGGCTAGTAGGAGTGACTGTGTTATCGCATTTGGCAGGTTGGCGGGTGTTAATGTCAAGACCTATATATATGTATATGTAGGTGGTGATGGAAAACACCTTTTTATTTTTTTTACACTGTATAAAATATATTTGTTATGATTTCGATGCTGATTTCAAACCTCTTCCCTCCCCTTGTAGCGACATCATACTCCTGTTGTCCTCAACTGCATGTTGGAATGCCAGCTTTTTGGACCAAAGGTGAGCAGTTAAGATGTTCCTGCCTTGCATACCCATGTCAATAAGCATAAGTGCACGGGGTGACGCCATGGAGAGTGGAGTGCTTGTGATTTTTCCATAGGTGACTTCTGTTTAATGTCAGGAGGCAAATTCTTCGCAGTCACCTGCAATGCTCCTGGTTACAGCTCTGTGTGTAAAAGAGCAGTCCCTCTTTCAGAGCAAATGTGACTCGATGGGGATCTTTTTCTGAAGAGAGACTCTAGAAACCTTATTGTACCTGATGCAGTCCTTGATGTTCATAATCTGTACTGCGGCCGAAAACATTTCAAGAGATTATCTGGTTACATAAGGAACAACTGGTGTCGCTGGTGTTCAGACGGGGTATTATGAGTTCTGAGGTCAAGTCTTCATTTTATAATGCGGTTTTGGATATTTGATTAAAACTTAGCTGTGCACATGTTCCAACTCAGGGTTGGCGGGCATTTGGAGTGACACATGGTGCCATGGACTCTATGTCACACAATGAACTCTAGATCAAGAGTTGAGGTTTCTGTAGAAATTTTCACTGCTGACTGGGCAGCTTTATTTCTACAAACTGAATTGGATCAAACTTATTTTTAATTAAATTAGATCAAGAAAATCTAATTTAAAAAAAAATATCCACCTGAATTGAAATAAATCAGATAGACCAAATCCAATTAAATCTTATTGAAATAATTCTGATTATTTTTATTTTTATTTAAATTAATATGATTGGTCAAATGCAGTTGAATTTAATTGGTTTTAAATGAGTCTGATTGATTAAATTCAATGAATTGAATTATAATGAATCAGATTAATCAAATCCAGCTGAATTGAATTTAAATAACTTAGACTGACCAAATATGATACCTTATTGAAATAAATCAGATTACTTAATCCATTTGAATCAAAATGAAATGAAGCAGATTATTCAGATCCAGTTAAATGTAATTGGATTGATCAAATCCAATTAAATCAAATTGAAATTAATCAGATAATTAAATTGGATTCCATTCAATTGATTCATATCAAATAAAATCTAAACAACCAAATAAAATGTAATTAGATTCAGCTGAGTTGAGTCTGATCAACTGAATAAAATTGAATCAAACTGATTTGAATCTGATTGGATTGAATTAATGTGAATGTACATTAGTGGCCGAAAGCGATGTTCGGCATAAGAAAATTGACCCTTTATTCAAATAATACTAAAAATTTGTTAATGTGCCAGCATAGTTTTTGCCCAGACTGTCATACAAAGAAATTATGAAAACATGCAAAAACGAGAGAACCAACAAAATATTAATAATTGATTGTTGTAATCAATGTTTTATTTTTTCCTGTGAGCTTTTTATTTTTTGTTCTTCCCATATATTTAAAATATTGACAAAAATATAAAATATTTTCCACATATTTTGATGGTTTAATCAAATTTGTAGTGTCATTAAAAACAAATATCCTCCCTCCTTTCCATCTTTCCTTTCAAAATTGCAAATTTAACTTATGTGCATACTTGGAATATCGCATAAAACATTTGCGAATAAAGAAACGTGTTTAAGAGAACAAAATCGTCCCTTCCTGGGAAATTGCTGCAAAATATCTGTAATAAAAATGGAAGTTGCTGCAATCAGGGAAGCTACTGTGCTTTTCTTCCTACTTCATAAATGACTTGCGTCTCACAGTGTGCAGACGAAGCACAATAAACTCTCATGTTATTTTGCGTTCGGAAGTCTAGTATTTGGGAACACAATCATGTGAGATGCCTCTGAGAGGTCCTTATACCAAATCATTCCGATGACAGACCTTGGCTCACATCTGAGATGCTATGCAATGAAATTGGTCCATTGGTTAGTCCAGTTATCCAATCACATCCACTGTTGAGGCAAAGTCACGCAAGTTTTTTGTTGCGCATCGAAGGATTTATTCTGTAAATGGGTTTCCATCATAGTTTATGGACATCTCTTCTTATCGGATAAAAAATGTATCTGCCTAAATTGAGCACATACATTTTTTAATGTGCATTTTTAGAATTTATTTATCTTGATATCCCAAAATAAGCATAAAAATGGGTGGATGGAAACATAACTATTGAAACTGGACACATATTAAACCTGTTCTGGTGTGTGACAAGTCGTTTATTATAGATCAACCATCATGTCGTTCCAAACCCGTATGACTTTCTTTCATCTGCTAAACATAAAACCTTACCAGGACATGCTTAAAATACACTGGCCTCGGTTCATATGCTCATGCGTGTGGGGTTCACTGGTCTGTAGTGTAGGGATCAGCATCAGACTTAAACACCTGCAGCTCTGTATTTACACCCAGCGTGTGATCCTACTTTCATCCCTCCAGAGTGACAGACACAGATAAAGAGCAATGCACTGCAAAAAATGGTGTTCTTACTTAGAGTTTTTGTCTTGTTTCTAGTCAAAATATCTTAAAGTTCTTAAATCAAGAAGCATTTTCGTGACAAGTAAAAAAAAATTTTTTTGTTTTCTGAAAAAATATGTCAATATTAAGTGAGTTTTTCCTTAAAACAAGCAAAATAATCTGCCAGTGGTTTAAGCAAAATAATCTTATATCAAACCAAAAATAAGCTATATAATCTTGTTTTCAGTTTGGATTAAGATTATTTTGCTTACCCCACTGGCAGATTAGTTTGCTTGTTTTAAGGAAAAACTCACTTAATTTTGACTTAGTTTTCCTAAAAACAAGAAAATAATTTTTACTTGTGAAGAAAATGCTTCTTGATCTAAGAATTTTTTGATATTTGGACTGGAAACAAGACAGTGTGAAGAGGAAAGTCCTTAAATCTCCTCACCTCAGATCCATCTGTTTGTTCATCTGTTCCTTAACTAGTGCCTAGGCCAGGACCCACCATTGCTTGGATGTACTAAATCTCACTGTTATGTTTCCAAACAGTTTTAACTAATATAGTAACTAATTCAGCAAATGCAGACCATTTTTCTAATCTTAAATTAGTAAATTAAATTTGTACAGTATTAGATTTCATATCTTGTTGCAAACCAACATTCGAAAATTTTCACCTGCTGTTTTCACAGTGATGATGGACATTTCAAGACAAACCCCAAAGTCCCGGGCATCGATTTCAATGCCGTTAGGCTGCTTTTTGAGACGCTGATGAAACCAGCCTTTGCAAGACTTTTGGAGCAGGTGTGAGCTTTGATATGTCACCATAATCATTTATTTAGGTCTTTAATGCAATGCGTACTTGGAAGGCAATTACTCTGCTGCGAACATTATCAGGTTTCTAAAACATTCAAAGCATTCAAAAGAACAGCATTTATTTGAAGTAGAAATCTTTCGTCTTATGTCTTCACTGTCACTTTTGATCAATATATATGTATTTTTAATAATAAACCACTTTCAAATGTGTTCTTCTAGGCCACAAAGAGCTTTGAGAGTCTCCTGATCCCCCAGCTGCCCTGCTCTCCTCCTGATGTGGAAGCCATGCGGATCTACCTGATCCTATCTGAATGTCCCGCTCTTCAGGACTCCAAAAACTACATCTCTCTCACCATCCCTCTAGCCATGGCCATCCTCAGATTGGACGCCAACCCTAGCAAAGTGCTCGGTATGATGTCGCCAACATGTTCCACTGCCCAGCAAAGTTCAAGATCAAAAAGGCTTTTGAAATGAATCTGTATGCTGTTTCTCAGATAACTGGTGGTCTCTGATGGATTGCGAGGTTTTCTCCAGACTAGTGGAGATGTACAAAAGCATCGTTGTGTTTCTGTTGACTGGTGGGAAGGCGCTCCTGGTGCCTGTGTTTCTGGAGAGCTACACCAGTGCCGCCCTTCGACTGCTGGAGAAACTACACAAGGTACAGCCAAAATCCACACGACAGATTTCAGTTTTAATGAGTAAATGATAAACTGCTTATTAATAAGCTATTTGATTGAATATTTCCCAGCTGAATTGCTGTTTTTCATCTGTTTTTGCAGACATACTTGCGTAATTTAGCTTGCGTTGTTGAATGATAAACTACTGTTAGTGACGGATCCAAGTATTTTGCTGCAGGTCAATCTGAAAGCCCATCATGTGGAATACAACCACTTCTACATCCCTGATATCGCCACCCTGGTGGACATCCAGGAAGACTACCTCAAATGGTTTCTGCGCAAAGCTGATATTGTGCGTATATTGCTGCACGTAGTCCTTTTGCAGATGAGCAGCATTTATAGATGCTTGCTATGGGTTGCATATTCGCATGTAAAGTTATGTTTTCATTCAAAGTTGCAAATTTAACTTTAAAATATCGGGGCTCTTTTTCTGTACATTATGAATAAAAAGAGCGCGCAGATGAAACACAATAAATATTATGTTATCTTGCATTCAGAGGTGGATGCTTGAGTTTGGGAAGTGCATTTCAGAATGACCAAACCAACATTTGAGATGCTGTCCACTGCGATTGGTTTGCTGGTTAATCCAGTTATCCAATCACATTCCTCTGTTGAGGCAAATTTTTTTGTTGTGCATTCAGGGATTTATTCGGTAAATGTGTTTCCATCTGTATTTAATGCGCATGTCTTCTTATTGGATAAAAATATTATCCGCCTCAATTGAGCACAAGCTTTTGATGCAAATTTTTAGAATTTATGTGCATCTTAGCTTTTTTATGCGATAACCCAAAATTCGTGTAATAATAGGTGGATGGAAACATGTGAACATGAACTAGACCCCACTATGTACACAAAATGTTATCTTTTCACATCGACACCTCATATCTTGATTAGCCCATGCTGAAAAATAAAAGTAGTACCCCAGAATTTAACATATATTCTCCTTTTGTTTTATTGTAGAAAATGCGATACCCTCCAGTGCAGGTTTGTTGATTCATTAACTCAGTTTGTTTTTAGACAGTTGTGATGGTCTCCGCTTGATCATCTGAATCTTATTTCCCAGGGTTCTGTCACGTTATGTGCCTATCCGTTCATATTGAACGCGCAAGCCAAGACAACCGTGCTGCAAACAGATGCTGAGCTGCAAATGCAGGTAAAAAAAAAAACACAACTCAACACTCAACTTTGAGTTGTTAACTTGCACCATTATTCAGAGGTTTGGGGTCAGTAAGATTTTCCAATGCTTCTGAAAGAAGTCTTTTATGCTCACAAGGCTGCGTTTGTTTGATCAAAAATAAAGTAAAAATAGTAATATTGTGAAATAGTTTTACAATTTAAAATAACTGTTTTGTGTTTTGCTATAGTTTAATGTTATTTATTCCTGTTTTCAGCATCATTACTTGCTTTATTTTGGTGCTCTAGAAACATCAGAATTATTATCTATGTTGAAAACAGTTGTGCTGCTTAATATTTTTGTGGAAACAGTGATAAATTTTTTTTCAGGATTCTTTGATGAATATATATAAAGTTCAAAAGAACAGCATTTATGTAAAATTGAAATCTTATGTAACATTATACATCTTTAGTGTCAGTTTTGATCAGTTTATTTCCTCCTTGCTAAATAAAAGTATTAATTTCTTTAAAAAAGAAATCGTACTGACAACAAACTTTCGAAATGTTGTTAGCTTTTTCAAATAGTATTTTATTTCAAAAAATTACTTGGTTTGACAAACACAATGTTTCCTATTAAACAAAGAAGTTAAAGCGGACATATTACATTAGTTCATGTTACAGTTACAGCCTGGCAAAATTATGATTTGCTATTGGTTTTAGAGCAGAGACAGAGAATGTGCTCTGCATGAATAGTACTATTATCGTCTCATAAAAATACACAGGGTTTATGAATCTGACTCTTATTATTTGACTTGTTTTTCCTGCTTTATTACTGTATAGATGGCCGTAAGCGGCGCTAACTTGCACAACGTCTTCATGCTGTTGACTATGGAACCTTTGCTGGCAAGAAACCCTTTCCTTGTGCTCCACGTACGAAGGAACCACTTAGTCAGCGACGCTCTCCGGGAGCTCACAGTCTACAATGACGTAGACTTGAAGAAGCCACTCAAGGTTTGTCTTTGTCATCCCAATGCACAGAGTTCTTTGTCTGGTCCACGTTGTAGCATATTTTGAAGAACCACCCACTTAGACATAAGTTTGACTAACATACAATCTTATTAAAGTGGACCTATTATGCACCTTTTCACAAGATGTAATATCTGAGAAGTTTCAGCTCAAAATACCCCACAGATCATTTATTATAGCTTGTCAAATTTGCCCCAATTTGGGTGTGAGCAAAAACATGCAGTTTTTGCGTGTGTCCCATTAAATGCAAATGAGCTGCTGTTCTCGGCCCTCTTTCCAGAAGAGGGCGGAGCTTTAACAGCTCGCGCTTCGGTTGCTCAACAACAACAAAGCTGGAGAGTCTCACGCAGCCAAAATGAGGATTGTTAGCAACAGTATTCAGCCTTACATTGTTCAAACCGGAGTCAGACACTGGTGGAGAGACTCAGGAAGAAGTTACAACTTTTAGAATGAAACTGGATGTTTCTGAATGGTTAGTGGATAAATGTACTTAGTTGCTGTGGAGTTGATTCAACTCATCGACTAGCATGTGCCATCATGTTAATGTTTTGTGCAAATCCAACATTGAATTGACCCTCGTTTGTGAAGCAGTCCGGTGTAAAATGACGGCATGACAACAACACTCTACTACAACAACTCTTCCTCTTCTCTAAAGCAGCCCAACATGGCCTCGCCCCCTTTGTTGCGTGTTCTCAGGGGCAGGGTTTATGTAAATTTTAGGGATTGTGATGTCACCAACCCGGGAAGAAGCTCGTTGTAGTCCTTAAAAAGCAATTTCTGTGAAAAGAAAATATCTCCCTTTGCATTGAACTTTGAGCGTCGTAACTTTGCAGACATTTATGCTCAAACAGCAACATTACACACAAACTAAAGTAAAAAAAATTGCAGGTCATCTTTGATGGAGAGGAAGCTGTGGATGCTGGAGGAGTCACCAAGGAGTTCTTCTTGCTCCTGCTAAAAGAGCTGATGGATCCGATCTATGGCATGTTCACCCAGTATTCAGAGTCCAATCTGCTGTGGTTCTCTGATAAAGTGAGTTCAGCCTTAGTTACTACCACAGAGTTTAACATTACATAATAAACTTAAAATATATTGTTTCTATAGATATAATCAAAGACTTTAAATAGTTTTATATTTCTTCATTGTTTTTGATTGTCATTCACAATGCTCCATGGGATTGTAGTTCTTTCCCTCACTAGAGCCGTTAAGTACACAGTCTTATACCTTTATGTTTTTGTCTGATTTTCAAATACTTTTTTGCTTTAAATAAAAGTTTGTAATTTTGTTTTTCACCTCGTAGCTGGTTGGTTTGGTTCATGACTTATGACGCTTTTAACAAAGACTTTTTAAAAAACCATATGGGAAAAACTTAATGGAAAATGACTTTCAACGTCGCTGAAAAAGAGGGTGGACACTAATGCACTCTTTACAGTAGGTGTTTCTCAAAGTGCCGCATGATTGAGAACATAAACAGATAATCTTATCGGCCTGGTGATTTTGAAATATCTGGGCCAGCTCAGCTGTTTTCATGCAAACAAGATGATCCTGCTGGATTTTTCTATGGCATGATGACTTCCAGCTGTGTACAAAACAAGACTGAGATGAGGACTACACGTGATTCTACAGAGTTTAATGAGTTCAATTTACTTTCTCTGCTGGAGAGACTTTGTAGACAAACATTCTTGGATAATTAAAGGGTTGTAATGGAAAGATGGCTTTTAGATAAAGGAGTCGTGGTGACAGTATTTTTATGTATAACTCATGTCTGTGCATTTGCATTGCAGTGTTTTGTGGAGCACAATTGGTTCCACTTGATTGGGATCATTTGTGGTTTGGCCATCTATAACTCTACTGTGGTGGACCTGCACTTTCCCCTGGTGCTCTACAAGAAGCTTCTAGACGTTTCGCCCACTCTAGATGACTTCAAAGAGCTTTCGCCTACAGAGGGAAGGTATGCAACATGATGCTTTTTTTTTGACTGTCTTAAAAGTCAGCATGAAACAGAAGGTGCAATGGTCTTTTCTTCCCTACTGTGACGTATATCTAAGTAAAACAGCTTCTTGAACAAGAAAAAATGACTTGATTTCATCCATGGGGAATTTTTTCATCCATTTATTGGATGATTGGATCACTGTGGTTTGCTATTGGTGGATCTCATGTGAGTGACAGGTTGTCCCGCCCTCACGCCAGTAAACACATCATCAGAGAAGAGATGTCGACACATGCACGGATAAATCTTTTATAATAAATATAATAAAACTCCACTATTCCATAAAAAAAAGAATTGTCCATTTTGATTTCATGGTGACTTTTAGGGATTGTTTGTTCAAAAATGGAAATTCAGTCATGAAAATGGCATAAAAAATGGCATAAAAGTAGTTCATATAGACATAATTCACAGAAGATCTTCTAATTCGCTGTAGCTCACTATATGAGGTAGGGGAGTTAAAATAGGTATTCCAGAGTTGCCGAATCCAGCTTGTTCAAATTAAGCCTGTCTGTATCTAAACTTGTACCACTTAGCTTTTGTAGGCAACATGTTATTGTTTTTCCACGAAAAGTCATCACTCGCTAATCAAATCAGCTCGGCCTCCCACAGACCACTGTATCACAGCCCTCGTTAGACCAAATCAATGGAGTTCCTGTGACCCCCGAGGCTTTACTGAGAAATCGAAGTCCTAAACGGACTGCACAGACCAGTGAAGAGGAACTGTTTTGTCTTGTTTTTCGCCCTACGCTCTGTGTCCTTTGCCACTGCGTTACATAAACAAGTTGTTTTTTTATGTAACATTAATTAAAAGCCACCCAAAAAGCTTTTTGAACTGCTCAAGTTTGTGAGTCACCATCAGACCACTAAATGGTTACAGAAGGAGATCAGCCCTGCTCAGAGTTGATGGCTGGTTCAAGCCTGTTCCCCACATACTATAGTTCATGAGTCATATCACCTTATGAAAACAGCCACCAGCAGACCTTGACTTGGCAATTACAACTCCATGGTGGATGATTTTGTTGTGTGCTAATGTGTTTAAAAGGATCAAGGATTAATTGGCTTCCTCTAAGTTAGATGTGTTTGACACTGCTGCCACATTGTTGGATTTATCCTTGGATGGTTTTAATCTGATCAACAGCTAAGGAACAAGATTTACAGCAACATGAAATTGAAGAGAATACTCAACTTATTTAAAATAGCAAGTATGCAAATACAGACCAGTGTTGTTGTAGTTTTGAATTTAGGTTTTATTTTGAGTTTGTCTTTGTTATTTATTTTATTTAGTTGT
The DNA here is from genome assembly GCA_037101425.1 of Elopichthys bambusa. NCBI lineage: Eukaryota > Metazoa > Chordata > Actinopteri > Cypriniformes > Xenocyprididae > Elopichthys > Elopichthys bambusa. The sequence continues at coordinate 33,957,428 of CM074436.1, forward strand.
TTAATTTTTTTTTTTTTTTAAACGGTTAGTTCCTGTCCTTGATTCTGATTGGTCAATAGCTGTGTTTTATTCATGATAAAACACTGCTATGACCGCTTCACCCAACGGTTCTGTGTATCACTACACAACACCCTTAGCAACCACTCTTAGCAACATAAACTGTATGTTCTCAATTGATATTGTTCATTGAAGCTTACTGTATTATGTAGAAGAGTATTGTGAGAAAGGGATCGAGTGAGCGAGTGCATTCGGATTTAGCATTTTCCTTCAGGTCAGTCCTATGTTCATAATAGTTTAAATGTCCGATGTTATATCTTGTCCTTTTAACATTTAAGGGTTTTTCCCGTGACTGACAGCGCTAGTCAAAGCATTTGTCAGTTGCGTCTTGCTCCGTGTTTTCAATATAAAAGTCTTCGCTACTGACTGACACACTCATAAAGACAGTCTTTGCCGCCATCTAATGCCGTGAAAATGTAACTTCTGTTGATGTTCACGGTCAGGGACTATTTTTTCCAGCGGAAGGAAGGCTTTTAGAAAAAGTTTACTTCATGAAAGTTGAATTGATACATATTTCTGGCTTTAATATTTATATTGTGTGGTAACTGTTTTATAAAAGCAATAAGGTACTCAAGGCTAGTGCTGTATCGTGAATAAGTTATGATTATTCACGATACAGCACAGCCTCTCGTACCTTATTGCTTACTTAAATGTACGATTCTGAACTGCCTGAAATGAGTCGTCAGTAATTCCCGGCTGACCAATCATAGAAGAATAGGCCAATCACATCAGACTGGGTCATCTGACCAATCAGAGCAGAGTAGGCTCTCAGAAAGGAGGGGTTTAGAGAGACCGAATCTTTATTGAACCGTTTCAGACACTGTGAGAAAAAAGGTGATGCTGCAATGTGGATTATGAGAAAATTAAAGTGTTTTTTGACCTTGGATGCATGTAAACCTATTGTAGGAGACTCCAAAACAACATTAACAGCCTTTAAAATAACATATTAGGGGCACTTTAAATTTCTCAAGGCTGTTTATTATTATAGTGACATTTTCCTGTTTAATGCAGGTGGGTTATAAAATTTGTAACCTTTACAATATATTCTGAATCAAAAACTATATATTTTTTGTGTTTATTCTATTTTTTTTATCACACAAAATGTTACTGTGCTGGAAACAAACTTTAGTACTCAACAGAGCAATAAAGTTACCTTTAAATCATACTAACTTTAAACGTAAAGCAGATTTATTCAGGTAGCTAGCTATAAACGTGTCCTCAGTTGAATCTGTGTTCTGAGTTAGACTGGCTGCTTATGTAAAAAACAAACATCATGATTTATATGAGGTTTATAATGTCATAGGCAGAAGAGTGTCATTTGTTAAATGTAGGAGATGATGTGTGTCCCCTGTCCATGCTCGGGTAAGCCAGGGGTTTGCTTTTATACCCTGCAGCTGGTGAGCTCTTAGCTGTGATTACAGGAGAGAAAGACAATTAAATGCCTGTTGAAGACTCTAGAGATAAAAAGAGAGACATTGGTGATAAAGTTTGGCTTGCGCATCTGTCAACATGAAAAATGGACGCAACATTTTCACTAAATGTTTGTTGTTTGCTATACGTGTTCATCTGTCTGCAGGAGTCTTCAGCAGCTGCTGGACTATGAAGGCGATGTGGAGGAGACCTTCTGTCTGAACTTTGCAGTAAGTTGATGGACACCAAATTAAACACAACCCCTCAAATTAGGCCACATCAAGTCAAGAACATCTGTCTGATTAGATGAAAGTGACCGATAACTAATTCATATTATGGAGCAATTCATAAGTCACTGTAGTAAATAAAGAAATTCAGCTGAACCTATCCTTGATATCACACACATGCTGCCAAGACAGTTATTTAAATGTGTGCGCTTTTACATCTGGAAGATGAAGAGAGTTTGCTCATTTGCCATATGTCCTGTCAACGTTTCCTGTCACATGATAGAACGATATTCAGCAGATGTTTTTGTGATTTATGATTTAGAATTAGGGATGGGCAATAGAGATGAAACAATCTCAGTATGTTCCAAGCTTTTGACAATATTAGCTCTGAAATTGCTTAAATTAAAAGAAATAAATGGGAATTTTATATTAAAATAAAAATTAATGCCAGAACTAAAGAAAATTTCAGACTTTTCAGTAAATTAATATGCACTCATATTTATTTATATAACAATACAGCAATGTTTACACATGTATATTTATTCAAACATATTCTATTTTAGAAATAAAAATAGTTTTTATCGTTCGAAGCCGTTGTAAAATTCACATAGTTGACCGCATTACAAAAGTATCGCTGAGCCACTGAGTGTGTATGTCTTAGCAACCGCTCTTAGCAACGTAAACATTGTTTGTTCCCAAGTGATTTTGTTAATTGAAGCTTACTGCATTCAATGCACAGCTGAAGTGAAATAAATGCAATATTTGACTAATACACCGATGTTTCAGAGACATTTTCATTCAATACTTTATGTACTGCTTACAGGATCTGTTTTTACAAGAATAAAGTTCAATATAAGCATGACATTGTACATAATGTTGATACATGTTGTATACTATATACAAAATTATATACAAAAAAAAAAAAAACTGCGGCTGCCAAAGCCACTGGAAGGCAAGCCTGCAACCTTTAGCCAAAAAAGCGTAATGGCTAGTGCTAACACCCCGCCCCTGGCGTTACGCAGGGAAGGAGACCAGAGGCTGTTTTTGAATGGATGTCAATGGATGAGAGGCTTCACTATGCTGATTAAACAGCTTTTGTGGGGAAATAGCTAATCATTTAATTAACTGACAGTCTGTTTGCTAATCTTCAGCATGTTTTACACTAAACAATACTTTCGTTGGGAACTATATGTAGATTTTAGCTTGATAAAAATATTTTTAAGAGAAGGCAGACTAGGGAACGTTGCGTCTGATGTCACTGCCATTACACGATAGGCTGAGAGGAGCCGCACGTGATTAAGTTAGCCGTTACGGTTTCTCCAATGGAGAGAGATATCTCCCCATTATATACAATCTCTGACTGCGCTGGCTGGTGCTGGCTGGCTCAGGTGGCTGATCTCGAATCGCTCTCGTGGTACTTTGAAGCCATACGTCACAGTCACATGGCGTCGGCGCTGTTTCAAGTCAGACAAAATTTCTTCCTGGCATGCACTGCTTCAAGTCAGCCGCCGATCGGTCTGTGCGGTGCTGCATCAAGTCGAACAAGCCTAATGGGTTTCCTCGTGCCCTGCTGACACTGACAGTGCTAGTCGATGGCTGCATCCGAAAATCTAGGTAGCTGACTTGTTGTCTCACTGCCTTATCAGGCAATGACTTGTAAGGCAGTGTTTGTGCATGAAGGCACCTCATGAAACTAATTTCGGACAGACTTCTGAGGCAGCGTAACAGTTTAATGATCTACAGCAAAATAGCGTGAGCTTGGGTGAGAACTGAACAAATATTCAATTACTACAGTAGCAGTTTATCACTAGAAATATCATCAAAAGTGGAAAATGTTGGTCAAAAACGTACATTTACATACAAACTGACCAGCAAACTCAACTTTCGGACACCATCTTTCATTTTCTAGCTTAACAGTCACAGAATGGACACACAGGATTGTGAAGGATTCATCTATGCTGCCTTAAAAAATCGATGAGATGAAGGTATCTCAGGAAACAGGAAGTGAAGCTAACATTGGATTCGGACATGCTTTGATGCCTTCCTACCTTGAAATGTGTCCTCCCAGGGCATCATTTTCCAGTTTTCGGACGCAGCCAAAGCATTTGTCATTTGCGTCTTGTTCCGTGTTCATAACAAGTTTCAATATAAAAGGCTGTTTCTCAATTCCTAGAATGCATAGAACGGACTTGCGTTCTCGTGGAGTCCGGTCTTGGCAGACGACCTTGAAAGAACGAACTCGGAAGGACGCGAGGAGACAGAATGCATCCTTGTGAGAATTGAGATGTACTGCGATCTTGTGCTCACCGCCCCAGCATATTATAGCGGCTAATGCACAATAAATGCAACATAACATCACAAACAAATGTCATAACCTATTAAAAGATTTCTTTCATATTATTATAGACATTGTTTTCATATAATTTTATATCTTTATATTTTACTGTGTGTATTTATTCTTTTTTATATGCCAATAAAAATACTGCAGGCTTTCTTCAGGTTACCACTTTATAAAAATTAAGCAAAACAAATGGACAAATGTTTCTTTTTACAAGCCGTCACGTATTTGCGAGCTTGTAGCGGGAATCTCATAAGTAGGAACGAGAACTTTAAAGCTTGCAGGCTTCCGTACAGCGACCGCCCGCAGCGTCTTCTGGGATTTTTAATGGTTTGATTCTCTCAAGTCCAAAGCAACTGGAAGGCAAGCCAGAGATTGTATATTATAGGGAGATAAGAGGGTCTGTATCTCTTACCATTGGAGAAAGCTTAACGGCTAACTTAATCACGTGTGGCACCTCTCAGCCTATTGTGTAATAGCAGTGACATCAGTGCCCACCGTTCAAAACTCCTTCCCTGCATACCGCCACAGCTGGAGCGTTAGCGTTAGCCGTTGCGCTTTTTTGGCTAAAGGTTGCAGGCTTGCCTTCCAGTGGCTTTTATACAACATCTATTGTTCTATCTGTTAAAAAGTAATGCAGCACATTTGCTCTTGGTAATGCCGTAATTGAGTCCTACCTGTCGCAACATTCCCTAGTCTGCCTTCTCTTAAAAAAATACACTTTTATCAAGCTAAAATCTGTATATAGTTCCCAATGAAAGTATTGTTTAGTGTAAAACATGCTGAAGATTAGCGAACAGGCTGTCAATTAAGTAAATGATTAGCTATTTCCCCACAAAAGCTGTGTAATCAGCATAGTGAAGCCTCTCATCTACTGACATCCATTCAAAAAACGGCCTCTGGTCTCCTTCCCTGCGTACCGCCAGAGCCGGAGCGTTAGCATTAGCCGTTACGCTTTTTTTAGCTAAAGGTTGCAGGCTTGCCTTCTAATGGCTTTGGCAAGATCGCTGAAGAATGCATATTGAGAAACAGCCATTATTGTCTTTGCGACTGAGAGCCTCGCTCATAAAGACAATCTTTGCCGCCATCTAATGGAGTAATAATGTAACTTCTGTTGCTGTTCATTGTCAGGGACTATTTTTTCTAGCGGAAGGAAGGCTTTTAATGATTTTACTTTAAGCCCGGTGAAGCCATGGTTTACAGTGAATTTAATTAACAGCTGCACTCCGCTCCATGCCTAACAACGCCCCTTAGCTGTTATAAATTCACTGTAAACCACGGTTTCTTGGGGCTTATTGCTTTTTATAAAATATAATATAAAATAGAGCTGATTTGTGGCCTATAGGACTTTCCAAATCTGTGTAGTTAACTAAAACTAAACTAAACAAAAAAATAAAAATAATAAATAAATAACTTTTATTTAAAATAAAAAACTTAATTGTTTTAGTAATAGAAATAAAGCTGAAATAAAATAAAAACTGTTGCATTGGTAGCTGACTGATGAAGTACTAAAATTGCTTAAACTTAAATCTGAAGTAAAAATAAATGAAAGCTAAAATATTAAAGAAAACCTAATAAAAATGACCAAAGCACGTAACAAAATGACTAAAACTTAAATTATATTTCAAATGAAAACTGAAAATTTAAAAATAAGACAATTAAAATATGAATAAATAATATATTAGTATATAAAAAATGCTAATATAACACTGTCCCAAATCTATCACAAGTTTTATGAATACGTTTTCAACAAGATCCTTTTAAAATGTATCCATCTTAACACTCATACTTGCAAGTCATAAGGAGGAGTAAAAACTTTTTAACTGTTCAAATTCACACACTAATTTTACTGTGATATTCACAATGTTGCTTAATTTAATAGCACCAACAAAATCTAAATATATCCTAAATATTTAATATTTCAGCCAATCGTTGATGTTTATTAGTGGTTCTTCCCTGATGGTGATGACGAGCACTGTCACAGATGTCTTGTTGACATGTGTGTGTTTACTGGGATGCAGGCTCACTTGTGTTAGACAAACCAAAATGCTCATTGACAAAATGTAACAACTGTATCCACAGATTACGAGAGAGTATTATGGGATCACAGAGGTTAAGGAGCTGGTACAGGGCGGGAAGAACATCGCTGTGGACAAGACAAACAGGTGCGATTGTTAGCAGTAAAGAATCTGTGGTGTGTGTCTCTTTAAATGAAGGTCTGAAAGAGGTCATGTTGTTCCTGCCTGTGCTCCATATTTCAGTGTCTGTGGGAGTGAGAGTGTGTGTGTGTCAGCGGTGACAAAATTGCACAGTTTCAGAAGCTGCAGGAACAGATGGGACAGTATCAATGCAAATCCAAATCCAAATCCAAACCAAAAAAAAAAAAAAAAAACAAAACATGTAAATGCACACACATTTGTGATGTATGTAGAATTGTTGCCACGTTTAAATTTAA